>CABFOV010000900.1:96621-112004 GCA_902141375.1 Timema poppense
ATATATATATATATATATATATATAACTGATATGTTAAACCACTTCAATAGTATTATCAAAGTAGGCCTTTACAAATAAGAATCACCACTAGCGCGGATAGAGGATGGGAAAACCTTTGCCTCCTCGTCAACAACTATCGAGAGCTAGCTGCTAATCACGCGCTCGCCAGTTTGGCCAAACAGTCGCTCGCTCTCACGCTTGTCAGTCTGGCTGAACCCTTTTAGCCAGGAATAAAACTCCCAAAAAATGTTTTATCATTCAATAAACTAATTTTTAAATAAACAGTACCGATATTACAGTATTTTGGACCTATTTCTTTAATTTCATTCAATTATATTTTCTAAAGAACAAATATCTTCACTCATATAATTTAACCGCATCAAATATAAAAATTGGCAATGCCCAGTAATTTTTTTTATAAGTGTTTACCGTTTGTGATTGGCCTCACCCTCTTGTATTTTCTAACTGGCGCTGTATATTTTACTTCACTTAAGATTGTAGTTACCCGCATCGGTAGGCATGCGGACTAAATGTTGGGTTTGCCAGTGACGGGGAGCTCATGTTTTGAATCCCGTTACTGAAGGCGTGTTTTCCTAAATTGTTAATCACTGTTCTTGGAACCAAGCGCGGGTACATTGCATCTCAATTATACCTTCCCCCAATCCCATTAACTTAGTTAAAAGGTAAATAGTTGGGATGGGTAGTAAGATGAGGTGAAACAATAAAGAACATCAGTAAAACCTTTTTTTTATGTTTCATGTCGCATATGAGTGCGCTCGCTCTTATTAAAAAAAACCCAATATAGCGTAAAAAGGGGGGTGGGGGGCGTAACCAGAAAGACGATAGATAAGTCCTCGGTTAGACGTTGGCACAGCTTAGAGCGAGCGTGCCTCCTCTATTCAACGCAGCTTGCAACGTTCGTAACGGCCGTTACATATCCACCGACTGGCTCCCCTTCCCCTTCTGCTCAATGCTCCCTTCTCATATGTTCCTCCTTTGCCCTGCTATCTCTTTCTCTCTCTAATGAAGAGGTACACTTGAATAATTGGGATCTAGCAAGGGGAGAACGGTTGGCTTACCGTCACCAAATTATTTCAACCGACGCAAGCCTCGAACGAAAAGAGTGTAGCCCGAGGGCGTAACATCGCATTTCACTTGATCACCGTTGGTCGGGGCTCAAATCCCGGTGCCGGAGGGTTTTTATACACCTTATTTTAGTTTCCTTGTAGTGTTTTCCGTTCTCCTTCCACGCCATTGCAGGTTAATTTACTCATTTCGTTCCTCGTCCCGGCCCATTAGGTTAAGTCGTCAATAAATAATTTTTTAAAATTAGCACCTCTTCTTACTACCTGTTCGGGTTATACAGCGATCTACTAATTATTTTAATGTGTTAGGAATGAGGAAGGTTGAATCTAGAGGAAGTGTACCTGCATTTTCTTTGAGAGTGGATACCCATTTTGGGAAAAAAACCCACCCATAGTACATCCTACTGAGATCGAACCACGATCTCCTCGTCATCGGTAATCTAGTCTTTTGTGAAAGTGACGCCTTAGACCATGCGGCCACCGAAGCGGAAAAGTTACTTAATGTTACTATAGTATAGAAGGCCCTTCTTACTAAAATCCTATTATAAATCTACTCGCACGTATTCATACGTCAAGTCGTGTGAGATGCAGCTTTCACTTTTAATAAATATTACCAAATTATATCTATAAAATAACACCGATAAAATAGTAAAATATTATCAATATTACGTAACCGCAAAATAAATTTTTGCCTTTTCTAAAACCTCTTCCAATGAAAATTAAACTCTAGGTAAGTTACTTTGAAAGTCTTATGGTGACGTCATAGCCGTGTGATTAGAAAGTGCCTATAAAACACCCAAATTACCTACGATATTTGCGTTCAGAGCGGGCAGTTTGTGATGAATCGTGTTGTAACGCGACATTATTTCCAAGGTCAGCCTGTCTCCAATAACACACGATATAATATAGGTGTGCCCTGTCTTGTTGCTAGGCCTAGAGGTCTCAAACCACCTAACAATGGCTGGACGGGATACAGTCTGATTTAGATACGAAGGATCATTTTTTTACAGTTAGAAGCGATACTCTAAAAAAAAAGATTTTACCTAAAATCATGTGATCTTCAGCTGTCAACTTCATTGATAATATCTAGGGCCTATACCAATGAAATAATAAGATGATAAATTATATTGTTATCAATATTGTCCCACCCGCTTCTGAGGCTGCGTGATCTAACGCGCTACTCTGAATCGACTAGACTGCAGATAACGGGAAGATTGATTTTCGAATCTAGGCTTACTGAGGGTGGTTCTTCCAAAACAGTTTCCCACTCTCCCTTCACTCAACTGCGGGTACATTTCCTTTGAATAAAACCTTCATAATCCCTAAACCAGTAGCGTAATTAAAACATAAGCATATAACCCGAAAGGCTGGTAAGACGCAGGGGTCCAGGGTTCAATCCTCGGTCCCGGCACAGATTTATCTGATTACCAAACCCTTCCTTTACCTCTGACAAGACGTGTATTAATCACAACTTGTAAATGTGTGAAATGCCCGGCCTCCACCGTGGTTCGGATCCCACGTTAAACTGTAGGTCCTCCATTTTATCTCACAATCCCCCTAACATTACATATTAGCGTAAGTGCGTATAACCCGAACGGGTAGTAAGACGCGGTGCTAAAAATAATTATTTCAATTCAATTTCAATCTCCTTATTATAGTGCTGGCCAACAGTCGTAGGACCTCTAACAGGCCAGCACTGAAAAGTACACAAGTACCTTACAAATATATATATTTACACAAGAATATAAGATAAACCATAATGGCTAAATAATGTTATAAAATGATTAATAGTTACAAAAAAATAGTAATTAATAATGATAAGAATAAAAATAGCAATAATAACAAATAACTAAAGAGTGGTTAAAAGCAGTAACAATATGAAAAAATTAAATCAGAATATTGTACATTTAAATATTATAGGCAGAGCCTCTACATGATAATTTATTGATATGGGATTTCCTTAAATAACTCTCTGAGTTTAGCTTTTCTTTTATAGTAGAAGTCGAATTCGACAAATCTAGAATTGGTGCTATAGACACAACGACCTACAGGGCTTACCTTATAAGAGCTAATGGAAAAAAAAATTGTATTACAAGAAGCCCGAGAAGGGGCATGAACGCCTACATGATCAAGGGCAAGTTTGCAATAAATTTTGCTATTGAAAATATTAAAAACAAAATGGGCATCACAATAAAGTCCACGCGAGAAGAGAGTTTGGAGCCCTAAGAGGTTTCGAATTCTATCATAATCATAATAAATCCGATTACTAAATAATTTATCATAGCACGCAGTGACACATTTTCTTTGAACGTTTTCCAACCTAAGAAAGTCAGTTAAGGTAATGGAATTCCAAGCAACAGTAGCATATTCTAACTTATATCTAACCAGGGCGTAGAACAGACATAAAAAAAAGTCAACTTTCTTAAATGATGACGTAATAAATTTAATAAGTCCAAGTAATTCAATGACTGGGAAATTACATGGTCAAGATGATAGTGGAAAAAAAGTTTGTTATCCAGGAGAATACCAAGATCATTAATATAAAGGGTGCAAACTATGTTTTCATTGCCCAATTTATAAGTAAAAAAGAAAGGATTAGTTTTCCTAGTAAAAGATGTAGATTTGGTCTTAGATTTATTAATAGACATTCCATTTTCAAAAGACCATTGTAGAATAACATTTACTTCATTTTGTAACTCTATATGATCTGCAATAGATTTGATATTTTTAAATAATTCTACATCATCAGGAAAGAGTAAATAACTAGATGAGTTCAAATATTTACCAATGTCATCAATAAACACATTAAAGAGAAGAGGACCTAAATTATAACCCTGTGGTATGCCACAGGGGGCTAAAAATGTATTTGAGGTGTGTGAATCAATTTTAATAGTGAATGAATGATCTTTCATGCAAATAACTGCTGAACAAATTTACATATGATTGAGAAATAATAATAATAATAATAATAATAATAGTAAGACGGGGTGCTAAAAAAATTGCCCCCTCTCTCCCTAATTAATTTTTGTTTAAGTCCTTTTCTATCAGATCTCTAAAATGTCTATAATATAATTTTTATCTAAAGAGTCGTATCTGACGGAAAGCTATCAGATCCACTTTAATGTATTCATACATCAGGATGGTCAGCTCGTGCTATCTGCATCAGTCACCTTTGATGGATATCAAAAGTAATAAAATAATGTTGTGATATGTTATCACTCTTGGCTGCATAAGGTATTATTGTATTTTCTAAATGTCCCTTCCTATTAAAATTGAATTATCTAAGACTTTTTTTACATGATGCGACGTGACCACAGCAAACCATCGATTTTTTAACACTGGCCCATAAGAATAAAACTAAAGCAAATCCTTGTGAGTAAAATCATAAAGTAAAAGGTTAAACTTCAGAGCAGAAGGTGGAAGTAAAAGCATTTGCTTTTTTTTTTTGTATGAATAACCTTTACCTTCACCTTCAACCTTTTGTTCATCATTTTTGAAGGCCTTGCTCCAATTTTATTTAATTCACAATCAGCTGTTTTTGTTTAAAAGTTTTGTGGCTACAATTTATAACAGAATAATAATTTACATTTTCATTTTAAAATTGTATCTGTCATCTTTTAATCTGTTTATTTGTGTTGTTATTAATTTTCGATTTTATTAACAATGGACATAAATCTGATAGAAAAACATAATTCAACCAGATTTGAGTAACGTGACCTAGCTAACCTAAATAAAAAGGAATCAGATACAGATCATAATAGTTTAATTGAAAACTCAATTGAAACTGAAAGTTCATTATGAGTAAATTAAGTTATTTTTTTCATTAAATTAATTTATTAAATCAATCAAATTGTTTAATTGTTCTCTAATTTGCTATCCTCTGTCTACCCTGTGCTTCTTCATCTTCTTCAAATACCCCTTTATCATTCCCGTCATCCCCATTCCCATCCTCTACTGGGAAATCGTCATCAGCCAAATACTGTACTTTGATATATTGTGCAAAATTACACAGCACACATTGATTTTAGTAATTTTTTCAAATGAGAGTCTGTATGGGTACTGCATTATGGTAAAATGCCTCTTTAAATGGCCAAAACAGCGCTCTATTATTACTCTTTCTGATTTAAAAAGTCTGTTAAATTTATTACGCCGTCTGGCATTTGGATTTAAATATGGTTTGTTCAACCATGGTTCAATTCCATATCCTGAATCTGCTTATAAAATGCAATTTTTTAAAGTTTTTAATTTCTCCCTTACATTTAGTTCTTCCGAATTCTTGCATCGTGTACAGAGCCAGGCCAGCTTACATCAATGCTTGTAAATACTCTCTAGCATTAAAAGTTAATTATACATTTAGTGAGGCAAACCCCTTTCTGTGTATATATTCATCACCATGTACACTGGGTTTTTGAATTTTTATATGCGTACAGTCTAAAATTCCTATACATGTTGGAAATTTAAATTGATTCTGCCACTCAGATTTTTTTTCTCTGGATTTCTTGAAGTGATGATGGAAATTTTACCCACACAACAGATTTTTCAATTATGTTATCTGATACATAATTAACTGTCTTACTAATGGTTGTTTGGTGAACATTAACCTCTTGTGAAACACCCTACTGGTATTCAGGATTTGCTAAATATTGCAAAAATATCTGAAGTTTTTTTTTTTAGGTTAGGGCGCCTCCTCTTCTCTCATCGCCTTCGCCAAGAAAGTGTTCGCTCAACCATGATGCATTTTCTTCCGAGAATCTATATAAAGTTTTATAATTGCAAAGTTCAGGCGCTAAACGTGGTTTGCACACCTTTCTTTTACGCAAATTTATCTGAACTCGTGCCATTTTCAAAGATGAGTTTACTACTAAGCAGACACTTCACTTTTTTTTTAAGGATTTGCTTAGATTCTTAGCTTATTTTCATTCATATGAAAAAAAGAGTAAAAGGATTTGCTTGGAGCCAATGCTCCTATTTTAATTTCTAATTAGCCTGAGCTTTTGATTTTTTATTCATACATATTGAAGGGTTTGCTTCAAAAAGGCGAAGTATAAGCATTTACTCCATTTTATTCTTATGAGCCAGATGTGTTGGCCGCGACTTGGTCGTGGTCTGTGCGTTTTTTACCGTGACTATCATTCTAAAGGTAGGTTTATGCTGGTGGCGCATCGCTGAGCTGTGCACATGGATGTCAGGCGAGGATGAAACAAAACCAGTAATCTTTATTGGCGCGTTTATCTTGTTCTCGCCTCGCTGCCCGCTGCTTTCCTCACCACTGCGACGAAAACAAACTAGTTTGTTTTCTGACCATCGTCAGGTATCCCTAGACTTGTGTTGTGATTGGTTAAGGTCACTGCGAACCTCATTATTAATTTTAATTTGGTCTATTCATTAGTAATGGTGATGTGTTTACAATTTCTGGTTCAATTGGATTTAAAATATACTAAAAGATCGGTTGCGACATCTTTTAGTGCCTGAAAATCCTTTTTGAATAGTTCTCGAGCTCTTTATTTAACTGTGTGAAAGTAGCCTTTACGAGGGCCTTCTTGATTCAAAGGGTGCACTTCATGCCTTATCTTCTTTCTCCTTGTCACTAATGAATCGCTATCACTATCATCAGATGATAGACGAAATAGTGGGTTCACAGATAACCTCTCACGCCAGCATCGTACAGCAGTGTGAACAGTTGCAGGGTAAATGCTCCATGGAGGGCATCAAAGCTAAATGCGAGCAGCGAGATGCCTGGCGAGCATTCATGATCCAGCAGCGAGGCTGCAGCATAACCGTAACTTTATCTAACACCATGGAATCATCATAAATGGTCGTTTTCAGACGGCATGGAAATATTTATTTGTGAGGTTGAACCTCGTCCTTTTGGAGGGTGAGGGGGGCCTATTTTGGAATGAGTAATACAAATCCATCCGCTACACTCAATAAAAATCAGTTGACCGTACGTACAGTTCATTTTTCATAGGGAGGGTCTTTATATAAAATACATTATGTTTTTATAAAATGTTGCTATTTTATTTGTGTTATTTAAGTATGAATAAGTGAAAATAGGTCAAGTAACTCTTATAGCTTTTAGATAAGGCTCTTCCTATAAAAATTGGACTCCAGCTATACAGGATATACCATAACATGTGACCACTTCAGTGATAGACAGGAGGCAAAAAAAACAACTAGTAAAGTTTTCATAAACATTTGTCGCATTTGACATTGTTTCCGAGCTATAATCACGTTTGTACTCCAGTCATGTGGAGCTGCTAGACATCATAGGAAGTGCTCAAAATGTCCACCTTCAGCCTGGAAGCCTGAATTCGTGTCGTAGAATACCTCACTCTTTCAGAAATACGAGGAGCTTGTCAGATTCGACTTTATTCGCGGGGACACTTGAAACCATGGTTTATTTAATTCCCACTCCCAGCATTTAAATACATCGTCGACGTAGACACAACGACGTAGACAACAACACTGCCAACGAATCCGACAAAAACTAGTTTTAAAAAAATGTGACCTTCTACGATGTGATGGCTGCAGGCTTACATTCAGACTGAAGGTGGACATTTCGAGCACTTCCTATAATGTCAAGCAGCTCCACGTTACTGGAGTACAAACATGAATATAGCTAGGAAACAGGGTCAAAAAGGACACGTGCATATATTAACTTTTTCCCTCGGTTTTTGTCTCTCCTGTCCACCGCTAAATTGGGTCCGACAAGTTACAGTACATCCTGTATATACACGTCGTAAACTGTATCCTGAAAGGTAACCAGCTCACCTTGCTTGTTTCTACCATCGTGCAGCTTAATTAATAATAGGGCCATAGTGTATAGCCCGTCGAGATAAGACTGTGAGCTTTCACCGTAAACGGAGAGCACTTAAATTACCCTGTTTTATTAGGTATTTACTAATCGCATATTTGTTATTTCAAATTAGTGCATCTTAATTATTTCCACTATAATTTCCTTTGTAAGGCCAGTTTTAACTAGACTAACTTCTTCTCGCTGTTGAGGTATAGACTTGGTCATTACCAATAACCGACTTACAGTTGAACTTGGATATGCAGCCTCTTTTTTTCTACTGAAACTGTACATGTGTTTTTTTGTTGTTGTTTTTTTGCATGGAAGAAGGCACAGTAATGAATGACAATAACAAATAAAGAAACACCCACAATATGTTTTTTACTCATCAAGTAACTTTTGCGTTTTAGACAAATTTTTTGTTTTAAAAATGAACTGGGCCATCGGTACCGGTAGTGTTACAATATTTACTTCTCACCGTATTTTATTCATCACTATCATAGGTAAATGATAAACTTTCTTCTATGTCATTACCGCAACTGCTTCGTCTCGAAGCCGACGATGGCCTTCGAGCTCTATCATACCGAGGATAGATAGAGCAATAACGTTAGAAGGCGATTAAAACTGTCGCTTTCCTATTGCTATAGATACTCGACGAGTTAACACACAAGAGTGGGTGATAATCTAGTGCAAAGTATCTTTATTGTTAATAACGTGTTTTGTTTTTTAAACCATTTAAAGATTAGTTGAAAAAAATATTACCTTATTCTTGTTTGTGTAAACGTGAATTATCATACTACAGATTAGCAATAAAAATTCTCACACTTCTCATTTATTTCAGAATGTTTTTGTTTTTATTTTACTTAATCTATATAATATTATGAGTTGGGTGACTGGGTAAAGAATCAATTAGATAAACAATCTTATCTACCTAAGCTATCTTTACAATCTTTTTTTTATCTTTCGTGCCATATAACTACCGAGCTATAGCTTCTCATTTAATTATACTAATAGGGTAGGAACGAGGAAGGTATCATTTCAAGGAAATACACTCCTTTTGGTATAGAGGGAACGTGGAAAATCATTTAGAAAAAATCATTATAGTTTTACACCCGAGTGGGATTCGAACCCTGACCTCCCCGTTACCGGTGAATCAGACTAGATGAGCCTGATATTTATCTCGCGTGTCCACCGATGCGGGATACTACTGATTAAAATCTAAAATATAGTACATCCCTCTATTGATAAACTTTTTAAAGAATGTAAAATTGCATTATAGAGTATAGCCAACGTCAACGAAAGCACCCACCTCGGTGGCATAGTTAGCTAACGCGCAAGTTTCGTGTTGAGCTAGACTGTCGAGGACGGGGAGATCGATATTTGAATCTCGCTCGGGTGAACTGAAGGGGGTGTGTGTGTTCATAAATGGTTTTTCACTCTCCCTCCACTCAAATGAGGGTTGACTTCCTCTACATTCAACCTTCCCAATTCCTAACCCATTAGAGTAATTGATACTTAGGCGTATAACCCGAACGGGTAGTAAGACGCGGTGCTAAGTATTAAGTAAGTATATCAATGAAATCTTACTCTACTTAGCTTTTAGGGGCCAAAATTGGCACCATCTATCAAAGTGCGAGCTACAAAACGCACCTCATGGAGTAGGTCTATAGATATAGGCTATAGGAGTAAATCCAGTAACGTTTTGAACCATAAACTTGGACTATGGTTGCTTCGCGATATTTTGGAGCTTTTATGATCTTTTAAAAGTAATTGAAAACATACTTTTCAGTATTCATACACGTAGTAAATGTGTGGTGTCACTTTGGCAATTGAAGCCGCTTTACACCACTTGTTAAAACGACAGAAAATAATTCGCATTAGTAGATATGCGGTATAGTTGTCATGCTCGTCTAGTCTGGTTGGCCTGTGATGGGAAGGGTTGGGGTTAGAATACCGGCCGAGTAGCCTATAATGAAAGTATTTCTTCCTCAACTGGTTTTCCACTCTTAAATGTAATCGAAAACGGACACCTTGGCATGGTAATCTAACATGGTATCGTACCAAAATTAGCTTTTATCTCTTAGTTTTATATTTTAGTTCTATTTCATATGAGTTAAGCTTTTATTAAAATAATTTGCACAGTTGAAAGGGAGAGAGAGAAAAAGCCCCCTTTTGCTTCAACATCCACACACAAACCTTATAGTGCGCCACTGATTTAAATTAAATTAATTTGAATAGACAAAGTGTCCTACACCGCTTTCACTTTAAGATCCGGAAACTTTAGAAGTCCTTCTGTAAGGTTTGATCATTCTCATATCTCTTATTTTGCCCTAGTTCTTATTTTTATCTAGTCTGTTCACAAATCAAGGTCTGCAATATTATCCTTGAGTAGATGATATGGCCATCACTCCATCGCATCACTTTTTTATGTCGTGATATTGGTTTTATCTGCTACTTTATTTGTCTAACGTTAAAACATTTAGGGCCTTTCAGGTACCTACGCCTATGCTATCAAAACCTGGTACTTACTATATTTTGCAGCACGTCCTACACTATCTATTTGGACTATACAGTATACATGAACCGCATATTTAAACCATTGGAGTGGGAATAGTAAATATAGAATTTAGAGGAAGCGTAGCACCATTTGTGTGTAGGCAGAGTGGAAAACCACTTAGGGAAAATCACCTTCTTTCAGGGTTGAAAACCCCCAGGTTATTAAAAAAAAAAAGCCCAAACTTGTTGGGTATTTTTGGGTTTTATTGGGGGTTTGGGGGGGGGGGGTCTTTGGAGTTTTATTTAATCTACTATTATTGAATGCTAATTGATCTAACCAACTAAGCAAATAGAGTAATTATTTGGGATCAAGTGAAAGGTATATTTTAATTTTAACATACTATGGAAAGAATAAATAAGAGATATAATAAAGGAAACATGATAAATTGTATATAGGACTTAATTTACATTTTATTTATCTGTTTAGTTAGTCCCGTAAATCAAGACTGTTAATTTGCAGGGAAAATAAAAAGTATCAATAAAACTATTACATAAAAGCTACAGTTAAAAAAAAAAATTATAAATATTAGACAATGATAAAGATTTTTTAAAAGTATTCTCAACATTTATTTAGTCAGGGCTTATGCTAAAATTTTGTGTAATTAGAACTCTAATATACCCTTTTTTGTGTGTTTTTAGCAACCATTTGGGTTATACGCCTATATACTAATTACACTGATAGATTAAGAATTAGAAAGGTTTATTTTAGCGGTAATGGACCCGCATTTGCGTGGAGTGGAAAACCCCACTTGACCGGGATTGAACCCCGTCGTCGGCAGTCTAGTCCAACACGAGAGTAGCGCGTTAGATCACGTGGCCACTGAAGCGGGTTAATATACCTGCTAGCATACATATTTACTAAAAGTAACTGATCATATTTTAAACTATTAACATATAAACAAGCTAGACTAAACTTTTTTTTTAATCACACAGCCTAATAAGTGGGCGTTATTGGGTTTTTAAGTGGGCTTTTTTAATAAAACTATTTTTTTTTGGTAAAAATATAACAACCTTGCCCTTAATACACCCGATCGGGATTCGAACTCCGATCTGCCTGTTATCGGCAGTCCAGTCCATTGCGAGAGTGACGTCATAAATCAAGTGACCACTGATGCAGGTACTTATTAATCGGTGACGTTTTGTCAGGGCAAGCAACATTAGTTTGAAGTGTTTTTTTTGTATTGATACTAACTAACATATTCTAATCATTCGTTTAGTTATTGAAGACCAACAATAAAGTGTTTCAACAAAACACCCATCAATCACCCTAAATAAGATGGGCCAGAACAGAACACAATGCTGGTGGCCGAATAGTATAGGGCGTCATTATCGCAACATACCGAACTGTCGATGATAGGGAGATCGAAGTTCGAATCCTGATCGGGATTGCATTGAGGCTAATTTTTCCTAAATGGTCTTCCACTCCACACAAATGCGGGTAAACTTCTTGTAAATCCAATCTTCCTAATCCTGAACACATCAGTGTAGTTAGCCTAGTACCTTTGTGTACAAACCGAACAGGTTGTAAGACGCGGCGCCGAGAAAAAACGCATACACAATACAGGTGGTGTCTAATTTTAGTTGAGACTCGAAGTAAATAACCACCCTTCACCCTGTCCTCTAATTAAAGTTGTCAAAATCAAATGCTTTCAATAGTAAGCGTTATATGTGTTCTAAAACCCCCATGTTTCATTTTGACTGGTAATTTTTTTTCACTCCGTTGTTTGAGTGTAAAATTATTATTATTAGCACCGCGTCTTACTACCCGTTCGGGTTATACGCACTTATGCTAATGTGTAATGGTAGGGTGATTGTGAGATGAAATGGAGGACCTACAGTTTAACGTGGAATCCGAACCACTGTGAAGGCCTGGCATTCCCCACATTTACAAGATGCCTTGTCAGAGGTGGAGGAAGGGTTTGGTAATCAGATAAATTTGTGCCGGGACCGAGGATTGAACCCCGGCCGCCAGCATAGAAGTCTGACACCTTACCCCTAGACCGCCAGGTCACCTTGAGTGTAAAAGAGGAGTAACTTATTAATATAACGAACAAAATATGATTTTATACTAACATTTTGCTGTTGTTGGGAAACAATTTGTACTCTATTGACTAACAAAATTTTGTTCTAAAATTAAAAATTAATATTTGGAAACATTCCTTAACAACAACTACATTATTAAATTATATGTATTTATTGATTTTTTATTTACTACTAAATAAAATTGGCCTAAGTATCATTATTTTGAATGTATTGCCTTAAAAAAGGTGCCTTTTAATTTTAAATGGTCTAGAAAATAACCTACTGGACCTGGAGCAATATTTTATCTATTTTGGCCAAACACATTTTTAGTACTAAAATACTCGCGTTCCCTTTAATTTCACCCTAAATACCACAGTTAAAAAACAAGTTAATTAATCCATGATTGTTTACAATTTAAACGGCCACTTCACACAATTTAAAATCTCACTTAGGGCAAGTTTCATAGATTAAATACGCCTCAAGTACGGTGCTATACTAAATACAAGATGACACTTACCTATACTCGAATGGAAATTATGGAATACACATATACAACTAGCCCTTTCCATTCTGGTCTAGGTAGGTGTCGTCCTGCATCTAGTATAGCACCGCACTTGAGACATATTAATCCCGACTATGAAATTGGAACCTAGTTGAGTTCAAATCCCCCGTACAACGCTTTCTTTTGCATCGCGCAAAATATATCTTTCCTCTCTCGGAATTCGAACTACGGGTCTGAAGCAAGTAACGCCTACTCTAGGTCCAGGTTGGTTTTCTCTCTCTATCGTAGACTTCAGTTGGCAACAGCCGCCAGAACACTCGCCCGGTGAGCAGCAGCTGTCTTTGGGCGGTGTCTCACTGAAGGTAGGCTTACAAGAAATAGAAAGGTCCCCTTTTTTTCCTTGAGGCTTCCTTTCTTTGTTGCCAGTCTATAGTTTGCTCTGCTGGTCGTAAATAAAGGGTCCCTGCTTCTTTCCTCTCTCTTTCACTATTCACAGGGTTTGCGGGGAAAAAACTGGAAGGGAGGCGTGGCCGTTTATAGGGGTGCCCAGCTTAGCATCCCTTGGTTACAGCCCCTAGTATTAGGGGTGAGATGGGGATACACATGATATATAAAAAGATGACTTTTTTACCCAGTAAATTTTCAGTCTTGAAATTGTTTGCAGTGTCGGATTGCGACCTACTGTATTATTAGCACCGCGTCTTACTACCCGTTCGGGTTATACGCACCTACGTCAATGTGTAATGGAAGGGTGATTGTGAGATGAAATTGAAGACCTACAGTTTAACGTGGAATCCGAACCACGGAGGAGGCCTGGAATTCCCCACATTAACAAGATGTCTTGCCAGAGGTGAAGTGAGGGCTTGGTAATCAGATAAATCTGTGCCGGGACCGAGGATTGAACCCCGGCTGCAAGCACAGAAGTCTGACACTTTACCCCTAGACCTCCAGGTCACCTATCGACCTACTGTAAAGTACATGAATGAATTAGTTTGGGAGAGGCGGCACTTATCAAATAAATAGTGTGTTGGAAAGGGGGGGGTGGGGCGTTGTTGTCATATACTAAATTCGAACAAATAATGGATAGATTAACATTTTTCAAATGGTGACCTGGTGGTCTAGGGGTAAGGTGTCAGACTTCTGTGCTGGCGGCCGGGGTTCAATCCTCGGTCCCGACAAAGATTTATCTGATTACCAACCCTTCCTTCACCTCTGACAAGACATTTTGTGAATGTGAGGAATGCCAGGCCTCCACCGTGGTTCGGATTCCACGTTAAACTGTAGGTCCTCCATTTCATCTCACAATCACCCTACCATTACACATTAGCGTAAGTGCGTATAACCCGAACGGGTAGTAAGACGTGGTGCTAATAATAATAATAATAATAATAATAATAATATTTTTCAGTAACATTTTCAGATGATTGAATCGCTAAGTAAGTTGATTCTTATGATCTAGTCTACAGAAGACCCAACAATAGTAATGCATACATCCACGAAGCGCCGTAGTCGATACGTGAGGGTGAGAAGAGGCCTGGAATCGCTAGTAATGCTTTGCTGCAGCTCATTTTATTATAGTGTTTCTGGTGTTAACGTCTAAACTTGGGTTAACTTGATTGCATTTTTTTTACATTTAAATAGCTAGATTTTTTCCCCATAAAACTATAATTGAAAATAACATTATAAAAAGGGAAAATGTTCCATCCCACATTTCTTGATATATGTGTACGCTCTCGCTTGTTTTCTATACATACTAGTGTTATTAGTGCTTTTAGCTAATAGTTTACCAACCGGTGGTCCGCAGGTTCATTGCTGCTGGTCTACGAAGCAATTAATAATTTTTGTTAGTAGTTACGTTTATGAAAATTACTATTCTTTTTGCCAATAATCAATTTTATTGTTAAATAAATACACTTTATAGTCCCAGAATAAGCTGGAGCCACACCGACCCTAAACAACTAAAGTACGTGTTTCTAACATTTAACTATTTATTTATTTGTTAGGATGCCCAGGTGTAGGATAAAACTGGTCGTAAACACGTAATCAATTTACACAATTAACTTTTTCAAACCTTCTTCAATAAGTTGTATACATACATCTCCAGGATATTTGACGTTCACTTTCCAAGCACTGTCGTAGACAGTAACACTTAAAAAGCTACAGTAACTTGGTGACCTGGCGGTCTAGGGGTAAGGTGTCAAACTTCTATGCTGGCGGCCGGGGTTCAATCCTCGGTCCCGGCACAGATTTATCTGATTACCAAACCCCTCCTTCACCTCTGACAAGACATCTTGTGAATGTGGGGAATGCCAGGCCTCCACTGTGGTTCGGATTCCACGTTAAACTGTAGGTCCTCCATTTCATCTCACAATCACCCTACCATTACACATTAGCGTAAGTGCGTATAACCCGTACGGGTAGTAA
>CABFOV010000900.1:112677-131848 GCA_902141375.1 Timema poppense
GGGTTGAGGGTTTGATTTCCCCACACAAAGTATGGCCTATATATGTCCCTTCGCCCATTTCCTTTTGTTACGTCTCTGTCTGGGTTACATCTAATGAACGAAACAATGCAATATTCTAATTTTTTCCATGAACGTCCTGAAGTCGATCCGAGCCCCCTCACCCTCACATATAGGATCGTGAGAATAACATCTGACATTTGCAAAAGTTACTACATTAAATTTTGTCTCATATATTCATACGTCAAATCATCTGCCCCGCAGCTGTCACTTTTGATTAATAATATATACTTATTTAGCTATAAAACAACACTAATAATAGAGTAAAATGTTATCAGTGTTGTCCGCAAAATGTTGTATTTTATAAAAGTTTTCTATTTTACAGAATCTTACTATACTTATTTAAACCTTGATTTTCTTACGAGAAGACATTTGGAGCACATTTATTTAGAAAATAAAAACTTTTTGTGGTCAGCATTAACAACAATTTACTATATCATTAGTGTTTTTAAACGGTAATAATATTATATATCAAAAGTGACATTTGTATGTCACATGGATCCGTGAAAGTAGATTAAGTAACATTTTAAAACTGCCAGATATGTCGATTCGTAAGAAAATTGGGGTAGTTGTATTCCCGTCAGCCATGGAACCACCACTTTATACACCCCTGGCCAAGGAACCGAAGTCATATCATTTTCTACCTTGACGGGCGACTCCAGTTTGTAGGTTAAGGTTCTTCTTGAAACCTTCACCACTCTTACAACATCCTTTCAGTTTGTGCTTCACAAGTCTCATCTCATCTCAAACAACCCTCCCCCTCTTCCTCTACACACACTCTCGCATCCCTTGCAACTACCCCGCTTGTGTGACAACCTCACCCCCACTATATCATACTTCGTGTCATACTACAAATGACAAGATCCCGTCTCCTTTTGTGTTTTCCCTTCATACGTCATTTCAGGAGGTCTCTTGTTAGAAAGGAGCTTCACATCGCGCATGTCACATGTCAATGGACTTTCATCTGTATCGGGAGCATTTAACGTGGACTTTCTGAATCTAGTCCTCCCCGACCGTGACGGGAATCGAAATGTGTATGCCTAATTTAGAAGACATGCGCGTTAGGGATTGAGCTAAGGTTTCGTTGATATTTGTTTAGTTATTATTACGTTTACAATAAAGGTTTATAACGACATTATCTAAAGGGATTGGTGTTATAGTGGTTATTTAAAGCGAATGTAACCCTTCATGAAAATAAAGCTTTAAAAATAATTTAGTGGTAAGTTCTCAACAGTATTTTATTTATTTGAGATAGTTAATGCGCACTTTCTGAACCGACTGATCATATCATCACACGAGAATTTACTATGAACCAGAGTGAAAGGGCCTACCGATTTCGCCAACGAAGGTATTTTCACATACCTTTCAAGGTTATTTTACATGCCATAATCGACATCGGAGTATCGGAACGATGGCTTTACTTCCCCTCCGAAGGAAGTTCTACGGATTTGTATAGCTCAGTAAATACCATCGACCTTAGTTGGATTTGGACGTTGAAACATTGGGTTCTGAGGCGAGCGCCTAGTTCCAAGACCACCAAGGTCGACTAAGTAGGAGGGTCGTAACTTTAGAAAAAAGTACCCGCATTTGTATAGAAAGAAAGTGAGAAATCATGTTGTAAGATCCATCTACGTATGCCCGGCTGAGATTCGAATTTAGATCTCATTGTCACAGGCCAACCAGACTATCCTCCATTCACGGTAGGAATTACTCTCTGAAAGGTCTTTTTTCCTACCAATATCCTACTATATAATAGATTTCTGTTAGGGAAAAAGGCCTTTCAGAAAACAATTCCTACGGTGAACGGACTTAAGGTAAGACTGACACTATGTCTACTTAACCAACGATGCTAATCTAAAAAATAGTTAAAAGTCGTGGATAACTCATACTGGACGCGTAGAGATAAAATAAAACTTATGGCTTACTACTGCACTGTACCTGACATATTTAATGACGGAAAGCGTGTATGGATGTATTTCTCTATTGTGCTTAGGCGAATAAAAACAACTTGCTTTTTGTTTTTACGTGGTCAGTGAAGTAGAAAGGTAGTTGAACAGGACTTAGGAAGCAAAAAAGAGCATAGCGGAAATCTGATGGCCCCACAAAGAGAAAAATAAGTGGTGGTAATTATTGTTTTTTACGTGTTTCTTGTGTGTTTTTGCACGTGGACGCAAACAAGTCTTGATGGTGTAAACTTCGTTCCTTTGACCTCGTCGAATACTATTTTGTTTTTATTGATCAGGGTTCAATGCGTTTAATGTCTTAACGTATTTTGAAACTACCCATATTTCAAGGTAGTTGTATTTTAATAATCAAATTGGGCATATCATTTGTGATAAAAAAAACTTGTTATTGTAAATTTGACAATATATTGTATAAATGGTTGACCTACTTTATTCTTGGAGTAATTTAAATGGTACTGCTTTAGATTTTATAATTATTTGTAAATATATAGGTATACTGCAAAACTATATGACAAACAAAATCGACCAGGTGACCTTGAGATTTGAAGCAGAAGACAAGGTAAAGGAAAGCGAAAAAGGACCCAGCATTTTAAAGAGTGAAGTATATACGGCAAAACTGTCTGACAAGGAAAATCGACCAGGGAACCTGGAGAATAAAGCAGAGTACAAGGTAGAGGAAGACGAAAAAGACCCAGCATTTTAAAGAGTGAAGTATAGAGAACCATAAAGGACATGCGAGGAAGGAAAGTTGCTGGAGATAACGACATACCAGCCAACATTCTGAAGAAATTGGGGAACAACTGATTGATGGCTTGACAAAACTTATATATAGGATTTACGAATCAAAAGAATGGCCCGAGGACTTTCTAGACGTAACCGTGGTGGCTCTAAAGAAGAATAAACAAGCCAAAAAATGCAGTGAGCATAGGAGCATCAGCCTCATCTTTCATGTGCGGAAGATCGTGGAAATAATGCTCAACAGGCGACTAGAACACAAACTAGAAAGTGTGATGGAAGAAGAACAATTTAGAGTCAGAAAAGGAACCAGAGATACTATCGGAATACTGAGAATAATTTAAGAGAGGGCTGGAAGTCAAGGAAGAGGTCTACATTGGTTTCACCGACTGGAAAAAGGTGTTCAATAGAGTAAAGTAGAAGAAACTGATGGAAATACTTAAGAATATTAGCGTCAACTGGAGAGACATAAGGCTGATTGCAAATATGTATCTGGGACAGAGAGTGAAGGTGAGGCTGAATGATGGAAAGGCCAAAAGTGTAGCGATAGTAAGAGGATTGAGGCAGGAATGGTGTTTGTCACCCAGTCTGTTCAACTAGTATGAAGAGTGGCTGGTCAGGGAAGCTCTGGAGAGACGTGGAAATTTCAGGATAGGAGGACGCGTCATCAACACAATAAAAAACGCAGTTCTAGCACTGTTAGTCAAAAATAATGAAGAGTTGCAGGAAAAGATGAACCGGCTGGTGGAGATAGGGAGAAGAAATGGCATGTGGATCAACATTGAAAAGTCAAAAGTGATGGTGATTTCAAAAAATAATGAGTTGCTGAAAATCAAAATTGGAATCTAGGAGTTGGAAAATACAGAGCAGTTCAAGTACCTGGGAAGTTTTCCGACAAAGGATGCCTACTGCACCAAGGAAATTAGGTCAAGGATTGCCATGACCAAGGAAGCCTTCACAAGAAGAGGTTATTACTGCTGACCAGCAAGTTGAGTTTGGAACTGAGTAAGAAACTGATGAAATACTTCATTTGAAGTATTGCGTTGTATGGAGCAGAAACTTAGACTCCTAGGAAGATGGAAAAGAAATATTTGTAGAGCATAAAATGTGGTGTTAGAGACGACTTGCGAAGAGCATGGGGGCACATAGGGTGACACATGAAGAAGTACTTTGAAGAGTGGGTGAGAAGAGAACCACTTTGGATGTGATTCTTAGGTAAATATCATACTGGACCGGGCACATTCTTAGGAGGAACTGTCTTCTGCACAACATCATAGAAGGAAAGGTTGAAGAAAGAGGAGCTTAGTAAGAAGGAGGATTTAGATATTATATGACTTGAAGAGAAGAAGAAAATGCATTGAGCTGAAGGAGGAGGCAGAGGGCAGGGTGCATTGGTGGCCTCAGTTCACCGACAAAAATAATGGAACTGTCGAAAGACAAAATACCTCATAATAATATATAATTACTTAAGAAGTTTTTTGTTAACGTTTTTAGTAAATAGTATACAACTTAAGTTAGTTGGTCACGAAATTTGCCAGTAGGATTCTTCCTACCTGGATGTAGATTAAAAAAAGTCCCTGAAAGTATAACTTAACTAAAACGGGAAACAAGAAAAGAAGCAAGTCAACCATTTCAAGACGCAAATAGTATAGTGAGTGAGTAAACTCGTCAGAGGAAGAGGGGAAGAGTTATTAGCAGATAAACAAGAGGCCTCACATAAACAGCTCATTTTCTTCCATCTCTTTCTATTTTGTACACTGGCTTCTACGAAAATTCGGATATATTTCATTTATATCTTACCTTCTTCATTCCTACCTTTTCAGTGTCAATATATTTATAGCACGGACCGTTTCCATAGTGTTTTCCTATTCTAGCTTCAGGTGAACGAATGCTGGTGAATTTCCTTGATATATTAGCCCTAATATTATTTATCTCAATAATTAAGTGAATTTATTACATAATATTATAAATGTATTATTGCTATTGATACCAAGGTAATTGAAGGGTTAGCAATAGGGCTGTCAAACTCGATACCCTATATTCTTTGGTATAGAAAGAATCTAAGCTCGATTTTAATATACTATTCTTGATATTTAGATTCTTAGCTCTCAACTAAAGTCATGTAATCTAAGTAAAACGGAAAAATTCAGAATGGGTGGTAATCAATTATCTCTCAATTTTGTTATTTGCTATATATTTTGTTTCAGTTTAAACAATCCTATTGGGTGAATTTAAAAGAATTATGCTTTCTACATTGTTTATTATACCTTATTTTAATTATTTATAATTGCGTAAATCAGGGTGGCTTTATTTGTATGTGAAAATACATTACTACTATTGTAACTTCATTCGCCTCGGTGTCGTAGTTAGCCAATGCGCTGGTTTTGTGTTGAGCTAGACTGCCGAGGACGGGGAGATCTAGGTTTGAATCTCGCTTGGGTGAACTGGGGGAACTAGAAAGACGTGGTACTAAGTATTGTTATTGTAATTCCTAATTATTTTATTAATCGTGTAACATATGCTTTAATACTGGGTAAGATGGCTCTTTTTCTTTGTTTAAATTAAAATGAATTGATTTTTATTACTATATACATTTTTAGTTTGTTTGCTATGCTATGAAGTTTTATAAATATGTTTTTATATGAGCTTGGAAAATTAATGGAATAAGAAATTTTCTAGAGTATAAATTGAGAAAAACAGGTATCGTGACATCTCTAGTTAGCCACCCACGACTGCGAAATGTAGCTTTTGGAACGCCTCTCTATACGAACTTCGATACATTTCATTAAAATTCATCTCTCCTCATCTTATATCGACAGCTTATTAAAAGTAAAATATTAGGAACACGAAAAAAAAAGTGCACTGGTAGAAATATAGACAAATACGTTAGTTTTTACTGATCTGTTTTATCGGTAATTAATAGGTAGAGTTTCAAATCTCGATCGATTGCACAAAGGTTATTTTTCATAAATTGTTGCCTGCACTTTTTCCGCCCACATAGGGTACATTTCTTCTAAATTTAACCTCGCTCATTCCTTCCCCATTAGCGTGATAGCTCGAATGGGTAGTAATATGCAATATGTATCATGTATATTATATACTATAAATATTATATTGTATATAACCAGGTGCTGATAACACAAGCGTACCACTTCTGCCCATACAAATGCGGAACACTTCATTTAAATTCTACCTCTCTCACCCCTGAACTTCTAGTGTAAGCACGTGGGGTGTCTGATCGGGTGGGAAGACTCAGAGCAAGTAAATAACGAAAAAACAAAACAACCGCTATAAACTTAACTTCCTGAATCGAAAGTCAGATTGTATCTCGCGATCCCGGCGATAGGTACGAAAATTGAGGAAAAGTTGTGGTGGGATGGTTGGTAATCATGGTAGATACATATTCAGGCCGGCAAGGAGCAAAAAAGAGGTGGTGGTGTGTGTGTGAGGGGGAGTATTGATTGAAAGGACGCACCAGCCCAAATGTAGGCGTGGCCCGGTGTATCTATCTACAGTCTGTGCTGACAGATACTTGCTGGATATCATTGCATACCGCTTGCCTTTCTTTAGTTGTCACATACACAAATCTACGTTTACTGTTAGGTTCAAATATAAGCTAGAACTTGTATGTTTAACGCAGACGATAATTTATCGTGATGTCAAAATCCTTTTAAAAATCGCCCAGCCCTTCTCGTGTACCAACTGAGGTAAGAGTCCCGGGTTCCATTCTCCGGCATGGTCGAAGATTTATTATTGGTAAATTGTCGTATGGGGGACTGAATGTTGTGTTTTTCTTAGTAACAGGTTAGTTAGTGTGTTGGTCATTTGTTGATTATATAATCAGTGTGTTCGAAAAATGCACGTTAAGATAGCCAATAAAAAAAATCAGTTTGTTCGAAAAGTGCACGTAAAATATACCCAATAATAATATTATATGGAGTTTTTTTATCAAGTGATGTTTTCACAGTTTCAGGAAAATACCGGTGCACTTACTCTTAGCAACTTTCCCTGTTCTTTTTTATTCAAACTAGTATAAGTTGTTGATAGCCAAAAAATTAACTAAACAACTAACAAAACTAGCCAAAAATATTACATTATTTCTCTTACCAGTAGGCCTATTGTAATTAATTATTTTAGCTACAAGAAAACGCACTGTGTTGATTCAAAAATGTACTGCATTTATTATAACTGTTTCTTATAATTATATTTTAACTTTGAGTTTGCTAACCAATTAAATATATTTCATTTTACTTGATTAGGGGTGACCTGGCGGTCTAGGGATAAGGTGTCAGACTTCTATGCTGGCGGCCGGGGTTCAATCCTCGGTCCCGGCAAAGATTTATCTGATTACCAAATCCTTCCTTCACCTCTGACAAGACATCTTGTGAATGTGAGGAATGCCAGGCCTCCACCGTGGTTCGGATTTCACGTTAAACTGTAGGTCCTTCATTTCATCTCACAATCACCCTACCATTGCACATTAGCGTAAGTGCGTATAACCCGAACGGGTAGTAAGACGCGGTGCTAATAATATTAATAATAATAATAATAATAATAATAATACTTGATTAGTTGTCCCTTCTCTCCCCAGCCCTCTACCCCGTTTTACGAAAATTGTGTTTGGATTATAAGGGGATTTCGGACTACTAGGTTTTGGTCTAATGGTGTTTCACTGTACGTGAAAAGATGGCTGACAACATTTTATCTTCTAGCTCTGGAACACTACGAACACCCACGAGGAAATACTTTTTCTTGATTGGCTAGCTATAAACCTTTGACTATAAGTTTACAACATACCGAACTTGTAAAGTCAAAATTTAGGGGTTTGAGATTAAAGTAACAAAAAATTGTCTCAGATTATACACCTAACTACCATAGTTATAACTCTTGAAAAGTCACACACACTCAAGTAACAACTTGATGTTTACAGTTAAAAGTTTTTAATTGAGTAGCCCACTTTATTTGTGAAAGCTCCCTAATAACATGGTATTTGTGTCTTATGGTATTCACTGCAGTGGCGGCTAGTGGCTCTGTTAGATGGGAGGGACAAAGAGGTCAGTGGCCAAGGTTTGATGTGAGAATGTTACAATAAATCATTAAGTCTTGACTCAAACACATCTTCCTGCTGTTAAATATGTTTATATTTGTTAGTCCCCAACAGTTAGGCACGCGAATAATGGTGTCAGTCTCGTATAGTTTGGTTTGCTAATGCCTCTCAGATTTAGGTTTGAATACTGGTTAGGCGTACCATTCACCTTTCTTTTATCTCTTTACCATTAGTAATATTCGAATGATCAGGACGAGTAATAAGACGGGGAGCGCGGTAAAAAAACATAGTGTGGCGGGAAAACTCAAATATTATTCTATCAATTATAAATGTTCCGATTGTACTGGAAATCAAACCTGGTACTCTTAATTTAATAGAAATACTCGTTTCTGAGTAGGTTAAGTTGTCGGACTACTTAGGCCTATTCATCACTAGCGGTTAAAACGCTAGCAACAACGCCTTTGAATGAAACCCTTGTTATCAAGTTAGAAAATAAGTTATAGTCTATTCTAGACCAGCGTTTTGACCGCTACCTCTGGCAGTCTGGTGGCGTTAAAACCGCATAGCGGTAGAAACGCGAATCAAACTACCCCAGACGTTAAATGCATCTCTGCCTCAATGTCACAACAAGTCTTTCAGCAGGAATAATAAATACTCTTCCTCAAGATGGTATCACGATTTGCAATATTTTCATTCACTAAACCAAGTAGTTCATCGAATGAAACCACAGACATGCTAAAGTACAAAAAATAACTTATTTTGGTACATTCGGTGATTCATAAACATAATATGAAACTGTCCTGTTGAGAGACGGTTAGATAATGTTGGGTGAGTCCAACAACGTCTCTTTTGACAAGTTTCTATTTCGCAAAATTTCTCCAACAAAATAAGTCCCGCAATACATCCAGCCTGTACAATGTCCCCTTTCAAACCATTCTGCAAAAGTGGAAGCAACAACCGCCGCGTTTTAACCGCTAGTTTAGAATCGACCTTAGGCTGATCCTACATTAGCAGTTAAAACGTGGTGGTTTTGCCGCTAGCTTACGCCCCCAAAATCTTGAATTTACACCTGACTGTCAAAATGTAGCTGTTGAATAGCTATCAAAACGCTACTGATTCTACACTAGCGGTTTAAATGCCACGGTTGTTGCTTCCACTTTTGCAGAATGGTTTGAAAGGGGACATTGTACAGGCTGGATGTATTGCGGGACTTATTTTGTTGGAAGTAAACTCACAACAACAACAAAAATCTAGTCAAAAGAGACGTTGTTGGACTCACCCCACATTATCTAACCGTCTCTCAACAGGACAGTTTCATATTATGTTTATGAATCACCGAATGTACCAAAAGAAGTTATTTTTGTACTTTAGCATGTCTGTGGTTTCATTCGATGAACTACTTGGTTTAGTGAATGAAAATATTGCAAAACGTGATACCATCTTGAGGAAGAGTATTTATTATTCCTGCTGAAAAGACTTGTTGTGACATTGAGGCAGAGATTCCTTTTAACGTCTGGGGTAGTTTGATTCGCGTTTCTACCGCTAGGCGGTTTTAACGCCACCAGACTGCCAGAGGTAGCGGTCAAAACGCTAGTTTAGATACAAATTTATTTTCTATAACAAGGGTTTCATTCAAAGGCGCGGTTGCTAGCGTTTTAACCGCTAGTGTAAAACAGGCCTCATAGTTTCTTCATGCGGTGAGTGTAAGCTGAAATAATGGGCCAATTCATTGAATTATTTAGCACCGCGTCTTACCCCGTTCGGTTTATACGCACCCACGGTAATGTGTAATGATAGGATGATTGTGAGATG
Organism: Timema poppense; assembly: GCA_902141375.1. NCBI lineage: Eukaryota > Metazoa > Arthropoda > Insecta > Phasmatodea > Timematidae > Timema > Timema poppense. The sequence goes on from CABFOV010000900.1 coordinate 122,293, forward strand.
TTTAACGTGAGATCCAAACCATGGTGTAGGCCTGGCATTCCACACATTCACAAGTTGTTATTAATACACGTCGTGTCAGAGGTGAAGGAAGGGTTTGGCAATCAGATAAATCTGTGCCGAGACCGAGGATTGAATCCCGGACCATCAGCATAGAAGTCTGGCACCCTACCCCTAGACCACCAGGTCACCTAATTCGTTGAAAATGTACGCTAGAGTAAAAACAAATAGTCCTAAACACCAGGGTTCAAAAATTATATTAAAGTAGGAAAACTTCATTCCTGTGCCTGCGCGGCGTCTTTCAACCAAAAATTTCGTTTGAAGGGTGCAACGACTTTGGGGGGGGGGGAAATTGCTATCCCCCATTTTTAAGGTTGTCACAGCCCCTAATTTTTCTTCTAAAAGTAATACTGCCATATTTTAAAAGAGGAAGGGAAAAAGTAAATAAATATATCTACCTCTCTCTCTCTCTCTCTCTATATATATATATATAGAAATTCTGACGCACATATTTTGCTATTTTATGTGTGTTTTTACATTTATAATTTCTTTGAGTTTTCAAATTACTCTTTTTGGACGATCTCTCTCTGCTTTTCTTGTGATTATTATTTTTTTATACTCACTCACACACACACACAGACACAGAAGAAACGCAGCACTATAGTAAAATGTTTATTGGAGTGGCGGTGGCGCGGAATTAGAAAGCAGAACGCGCTTCAGGGAAAGTGTTTCTCCGTGCTGAGCTCTTGTAGACACGGTTAATTACCTTCCCAGCTTGACGCAGGTCCGGCTATAAAGGGTTTTTTTAATTACTCTTCATAATAAGCGAGAGTTTCTGCGACATTTTAGAGAGGACACAAATTACTCTTATGAAAACATCGTGGCCATGTTTCATCGTGAAACCACACGTTCATTAAGTCATTTACTTATTCATATTTTAATCATCTAGACATCAAAATGTTTTCTCTAAGTCCTGCTTTTGCCTAGAAAAATAAGACCCCCCTCCCTCCCTATATACACTATATACACATTAATTTGAAGATGTCCAATCGATCCGTATTTGTTTACTTCACGCCTTACTACCCGTCCAGGATCTACACATTTAATTACACTAGTGGGGTAGCGATGGAGAAGAAATAATTTAGAGTAAATGTACCATCATTATCGTAGAGGTAGAGTGGGAAAATTTGAATGAAAACACAGCAAGAACACCCAGCTGGAATTTGAATCCCGACCTCCCCATCACCAGCAAACCAAACTAGACTTAATTGACCCCTTTGTCCATGCGCCCACCATTACGTTTTTTATTTGATAGGTACTAGCAAACCCGTGCGGAAATTGCGCAATACTTAAGTAAAAGTAACCAGCGGTTCCAGAGATGTGTTTGGGGAGGGAGGAGATCTGAAGGAGTTTGGGAGATGCTGGTTTTTTCGGGTAAGGTGTTTCAATGGGTAACCCTCACCCGAAGATGGGTCCCATAGCCCCAATGGTTCCGGGAATGGGGATTTGAAGTGGCGTAGGGGTGATATTTTTAACTTCCGGTAAAAAAATTAATTCTAATAGCGGTTGCACATCTTCAGGTCAACACATTTCTATTACAGTCTTCATTTGTAAATGTAGACACATAAAATAAGTGATATTGGCTCTGACAAGAATATACACTTTCGTATTAAATAACTCTTTTAATATTTTCACATATGGGCTCGCAGACTAAATATCAACATCCTTTGGTCCAATTTTTTAGTAATGGTTTGAGTCCCTGCTGCGTGTACTGAGGTTGGTTTCACCTATTTGGCCTTTCACTCACTCCCTCACCACCCAAAAATGCATTTTTATTTCCTCAAAGTTCTAGCTTGAATCCACCAATTTTCTGCTATCAAGTTGATTATTTGGAAAATATTTATTAAATTTTTATATTGATTTTTGGAGATGACATTTAATTAAATAATGTAGGCCTATATGCTGTTTATCAAATGTAATTTTTTTATCTGAAATCATTTGCGAATGGTTCAGAAACATTTAAAAAACATTTATTTCTATTATTTGATTTCATCCATGCAAGTAAAAATGTTGGACTGGTTTCCTTGTAAAGATAAATTTACTGATTTACAATATAAAACATGTCTGCCAAATATGAAAGTTTTGCAATCCAATTCCCACCATCGAAATAAATGGTCAAACTGTATTTTTTATCATTTAAAAAAATTTTAATTTCAATAAACGATCAAGAATTTTCCCTCGCGACAGTTATCTAATTTCTGTATGAAATAATAGCGATGTATGGCCGGCACCAACTTCTTCACAAAGATCAGAAAACAGTCTAGAAATAAGAGCATTTGCTTTTATAAAAACCATCATTACATCATTTAATTATGGCCTCCTTTATTTTGAAGCTAAAATTTGAAATTAAAATAATTGACCTCAGTAATAGACAAACAAAATATTCAATATATTTTTGAGATATCCTAAAAAAACTTTCGTGGCCCCCCGGTTAAGAATTGCTAGTCAACTAAGGGTTCCTTAAAGGCAGGTGCACACTACGGTGTATCCTACCTTAGAGTCAACAAAGGGTTATCTAAAGGCAAGAGCACGCTATGGCATCACATTGGCTCTTATCGCTGCATGTAATTAAAGAAAATACTCCCGATTTGAATTTTTCCCCGTTTGCATACAAAATAAAGCAAAAATGAGCGGATTCGAGGTGTCAGCTTATAAGCGTCAATCTAGAAATAGACTGTACTGCTTACAGGGCTTGAATCCCGCCCAGGTGTACTGAGTATGAAGCTTTCCTAAACTATTTGTTACTCTCTTTTTCTCTCCGAGTGGGGGGACGGCCAGACTGGGCGAGCGAGCGGCTAAAATATAAAATAGAACACATTGGTTGTAATGAGAGGTGGCCAGACTGGAACGATCGAGAGACTGAACGCGCGTGCTCGACCCGGTACAGTCTAGCTTACAGGCGCTAGGCTGTTGGTTCATTGAGTGCTAGGAAAACTTCTCATTTTGACATTTTTATTACTATCGATAGGTTTTGCACACTTGCTATTAACAGCCTAATTTAATTGGTAAGATCATAAACCATATATATATATATAACTGATATGTTAAAATACTTCTATATTATCAAAGTAGGCCTTTACAAATAAGAATCACCACTAGCGTGGATAAAGGATGGGAAAACCTTTGCTTCCTCGTCAACAACTATCGAGAGCTAGCTGCTAATCACGCGCTCGCCAGTTTGGCCACCCAGTCTCTCGCTCGCACGCTTGTCAGCCTGACCGAACTCTGACACATAAAGGATATCAAAGATGATTTTTAAGGTAAATTACATAATTTTTACATATTGTAACCCTGCAAACTCATTTATTATTTTGGGGTGTACACAAATTAAAGACTTCAAGAAAGTACTAACATTTTAAATTTAAAATGTTTGAATTGAAATCAAAGATAAAGTCGTAACATTTGTTTGTAATATCGTGTTAATGAAGCCTAAAATAATGTTTGAATACATAAAAAGAATTGACAGACACACTACATAACTGATTTAAATTTTTTAGACAAATAAACTAAAATCATATAGGTCACCACTATTTCTGTGTGGTTCCGACATGGTAAGTAAGTTAGCTGGCTTAGTGCATCAAACCAGCTTTAGATAATTTATTTATCTTTTTAAAATTGTAATTACGCATAGAATAAGGTATTTTGGACATATTGATTTTAAAATTAAATTAAATTATTTTAAAAAGTTATAAAATAAAATTCCATCGCGTCAGCCCGCAATCGAGCCATTCCGAACGAAAAGCCTCCATCTTTTGGCGAAGATAGAGCCAACTTCTGTAGATAGAGAGTCATGTGCTCAGCACGAAGAACCCTTCGGCCGTTAATCTCAGTTTTAGAAACCAGAGCTGCTACTCTTTCATTCAAGTAGGTCCTCATTTGTTCTCACGAGGTTAAGTTTAACCCCGTCTCAAACCAACTGGTTCACAAAAAAAAAAATGGAAGCGCTGAGGATCGAACCTGGTATTTCTATATCTGTAGCCAGAAACTTGATAACTTGACCACAAAGGCTTTCTTTTTATTATCTTTTAGAGTTATGACAAACAAAAATAAAATATAATAATCTCCTGCTTAAATGGAATCATGGATTTTAAATACATTATAAAGCACCTAAATTATTGGTATTTTTATATAAATAGTTCGTTTTTGTTTTAACATTATGTTTAGTTTACAAATATTTTAATATAACTAAATTTACATACAATTTTAATAACCGGAACCAAATTAAGAACAGAAAAGACCAAGAACGTTTAATTTTATAAAACAGGAAACTTTAAAATTTGGTTTAAAGAACCGGAACAGGAACCAGAACCGATGAGTATTTTGGTTCAACTCCCTGCTTAATTCACTAGCCATACTTGCCACCGACCTAGTTGAATTATCGAATTATGAACATAACTATTACTAATTCAATTACTACAGTAATCATCCAATAACAAAATTAAATATTCAAAATAGTGTGCAATGCCGTTAAAGTGGGTTTTCTTTCAAGTCTTGTGCTTTAATTACCTCGTGTTTAGTAAATATTTGATAATATAATGTGTCGCCTTGTGTTCTACCAAGTTCGGAAGTCCCTGGCGCTGTTGGCGCGTGTAGAGGTGAATGATTCTCCTCACCTTCTCTGTCCTTCCACCCTCCCTCCCCTCCTCTTGCCCTCCCTACCTCCCACCTGACCATGTGACGTCAGTCTTCTTCAACTGAACACACAAAATAGATCATCATCTCGGCAAGCGCATTCTCTAGTTTTAAATTCGGCGTTAATATCGGAGAGTGGCAAAGTTTTGTCAGCTGTGAGGTTGACGGCTCTTTTTCATATTCGTAGAATTTTTATTATCATTTGGAATGAAAAGAGAGGATAGGTAGTTATATAAACGGTTGTAATGGGCTTTAAAACTAGTGAAATTTGTATTATTTGCTCATAAATGATTTTCAAAACACCGGGATCGTTCCTGGGTGATGCCAAATGAAAAACTAGACTTAGGGGCGTACTTGAAGGAAATAGCTTCACACTGCGATGTCTCTTGTAGGAATGGCAGTTTTGAAGCTTCTAACACTAAAATAGTATCCAATTATCTTATAATGCTTTGTTGTAAGCATGTTTAAAGTATGTATATTATTTGTTTGAGAGAATGCTAGTTCAAGGTTTATAACTACAATATCTACTTTGATCTTAGAACTTACACTTCAGATTAAACGTCCTTGAAAATAAACTATCTTCAACTTTTAGTACCTTTTTTTAGATATAAAACTTAAAACAATCGCTTTTAACCTTTAAGGAACATGTTGAAACATTTAATCTCCATTTTGGCGTTAACCATATTTTGAAATAAAATATATACGCAGGATTTCTACATGTTAGCAAGGAGTCCCGTCGTTTTTCCGGTGCGGCAGAGGGGAGCACGAGTAATTTTATAGTTTTTATAGCATTTCATTTTATTGGCCAAAATAAATCAAATATTTCTCCAGTAGCAACAAAGAGTTTAGTTTTCTGCACATGCTGATATCAACAGATCTAGAATATCTGTCAAGAGTGTCCTGGAATTTTGTCAAAACTTTTTCTCTGTATTTAAAATGTTTTGACAACATTCCAGGACACCCTTGACTGATATTCAAGATCTGTTGATATCAGCATGTGCAGAAAACTAAACTCTTTGTTGCTACTGGATAAATATGTAATTTATTTTTGCTAAAAAATTTATATTCTATAAAAACTAAAAAATACTTGCACTCCCTTCTGCCGCACCTTAACTTTTGCGCCACAGCACCAATATTTGAACCCGCATTGGTGGATACAAGAACAAAGGCATCGATGTATTTAGGTTTTTCGGTGGCAGGAAGGTCGGGGGTGTGAATCCTGGCCTGGTAGACTGAGGTGACCTTAACGAAATAGCTTCCCACTCTCCCTCAACATCAATGAGGATACATTTTCCTCTAAAATTGTACCTTCTTCTCCTGCACCATTAGTGTAAATATACGAAAATCTTCGATGAAAAGTAAGTTAAGATGTGGCGCACGAATAAAAAAGAAGATAATCCATGCACCCAATCCTATAAGGGACAGAAGCTCGAGAATCGTTATACACTATGAGGATTATTATTTTAAGCTAATAGTTACTAGCACATGGTATTACACTTATGGTTGGTTAACTCCGAATAACTCGCACCACGTGAAGATTCAGAAATTCGGAACCCACTGGGATTCAAACCAACAATCTTGGAGGGAGTTAGTTAATATTCGAAGATTTTGCCCACACCATGAGACCATGAAATTATTATTATTATTATTATTATTATTATTATTATTATTATTAGCACCGCGTCTTGCTATCCGTTCGGGTTATACGCACTTACGCTAATGTGTAATGGTAGGGTGATTGTGAGATTAAATGGAGGACCTACAGTTTAACGTGGAATCCGAACCACGGTGGAGGCCTGGCATTCCTCACATTCACAAGAATGTCTTGTCAGAGGGGAAGTAAGGGTTTGGTAATCAGATAAATCTGTGCCGGGACCGAGGATTGAACCCCGGCCGCCAGCATAGAAGTCTGACACCTTACCCCTAGACCGCCAGGTCACCACCATGAAATTGAACGCAAACACTGTGGGAGAATATCTCCCATGACTACCGGTGTTGGAATGGGAGGGAGGGGACACTCAACTAGATCAAAAGAGTGTGAAATGTCATTTCATAAGTGTTGGTGTTCAGGTTATTATCTCAATCGATAGTGATAAAAGTTTTTATGTATTGACGGCTCCGTGGCTCCGTGGGACAAGATGTAACGCGCAATGCATCAAAATGTTGCTCAACCACCTCCGATGGACTCTGTTGGTTTGAATCCCGTTACAGTGTTGAAATCGGGGAAGATACTAGTGATTCGTAGTTTACTCTAAAAGTATAGTTCTTATTTTGTGCCGCGGGCTCTCTTCAGCAGAATAGTTTCATTATTTACATTTTATTTGATTAATAATGAATTATAAACCAATTCTAAAAACTTAACACCTAATTTAGTACGATATTATACTGTTTATAAAATTATGTGGCAATATATCATCCCAATCTTTAAAAGGTAAAATGATATTAGTTAGGATACCGAGAAAACATTAATGATTCTCGTTATTTTATTTATATTGAAATCTTTTGTTTGCATTGTACAGCCTTTTAATTATAGGTAACACTATTATAAACAATCGTTAGCAATAGTTAATTTTCTTTATCTACTTTTCTTAGTTTATTTGTTAATACCGTGTTTTACTACCCGTTCAGGTTATACGAATATGTACTAATCTGTTAAGGATGAGGAAGGTTGAACTTAGAGGGAAGTACATCCGCATTTCTGGGGAAGAAGAGTGTAAAACCATTCAGGAAAAAATAGTCTCACTATACAATACCGGGGTTTGAACCCCCGATCTCCCCTTTATATGCAGTCTAATGGTTAAAAAAACACACTTTAAAAACCGGATATATTCAACGTGTGTGTAAAGAGGGAGTGTCTCAATGCTCGCATGTCGTCATGGCAACATGACTTCGTGTATTTTCGGGACGTCATTTATAATCTTCCTCCAGGCCGGTGCAAGCGTTTCGTTTCATCCCAGCTGAAACAATCACCTGAGCAGGGACGGCCAGAGGCAAATTTTGCGCCCGGGCGGGATTGCTTTCTGGCGCCTCCCTATATAACCGACGGATATTAAGAAAACATGAAAATAATCCTCAAGCCTAACATAATCTTATCACACTCTGGTTACTTTAGGTAAAGTGGGTAGTTTGTTTGGTACCCCCACTCGTCACCCGCTCGAGCTGACGCCCGGAACAGCCACCTTGTTCGCCCGGCCCAAAAGTCGCCCCTGAAACAGGTGGAACAAACCCACAAGCCCATTATCATCGGTACAAGCATAACAGTTGCGAGTGGTATCTACAGTATAGTCTATTTTTAATAGGAAGGTCCTTATCTAACAGAAATGCTACCAAATATACTTTAACGTATGCATACGTCAAGTCATGTACTCTGCATCTGTCACTTTTGATCGATATTATATATACCTATAAAATAAAACTAATAATATACTACAATGTTATCAATTTTGGCCACAAAAATATGTTGGAATTTGCTCAGAGGCTCTACAGTAGCCCCATGGCTTCTTTGGTGCTGACTGACAGCTGACGGCTTTGAAACGTTACCAGACCAAATTATGTATCCCTACGCCGAACCATATGATCTGCAAAAACATGTGTTTAGCAGCTGTCACTTCTGACAGTCAGCACCAAAGAAGCCATGGGGCTACTGTACCTATGAAAATATTACTTCTAATATATCCATCAGTCACGTAGTTCCGAGATGGGTGGGGTGGGTGTTACTCTAGTTCCCCCTCCATCTCAAAATGTCAATAAATAATACATTTTATTAAAAATTGAAGTGCACATTTTCAATAATTTAAACTAAAAATAAAAGTATCTTGTATTAAGAAGTAATTATCTTCTTCTTTTACAGCGTTTTACTACCCGTTCCAGTAATTCGCCTTTTTTTTTATCAATGGGTTAGAGATGAAGGGATAATTTAGACTAAATGTAACCGCGTTTGCATGAAGAGAGAATGAAACAATATTTAGTAAAAACAATCCCTCTAAACCTGATTCGAACCACGACCCCACTTTTATCGGGACATTAGGCAAGATGGGACTTTTGTCCACGTGCCCACCTGTGCGGGTTGTTATTACTTTACTTGACCATGAGAATAGGAAGAAGTATAAAATAACAATTAACATGTGATGTTGTTAAGGTCATTAGCGAGACCGTCCTTAAGTCGACTGGGCGTGGCGAAGCAAGTTCATCAGCTCCACCTTCGGACAAACCAGTTGCCAAGTATTTCGCGAGGTCACGCGGGTATTTCGCCATCGAGGCTTCCCCTTGTTGGCTTGCTATTTGCTGCGCAGCTGGCCGCCACGTTATATAACTATCCTTTTTGGATTTCTCTTCATATTTGCTACGCGTCTTGATGTTGTAGAATAGGAGTGGTCGGACTTTGGATCTAGCGATCTACTCCAGAGAAGAAAAATATTTTGTGATCTACTACGGAACTGTAGGCTGATATTGTTTGTTTTATTGGTAAAAAAAAACCCAACTATTTTGTACTTTAATAATAAAATTATATTACATATAAAAACTTATTATCTTTTTACTGACTGAAACTGAGTTTTTCATTAAACTACACTACAGCATTATATAATTTCATTAAAAAAATTCTCACTAATCACGTGTATTTAAAGTTGATACATAACTGCATAATCTTAAGATTGTTGAATTCAAGGATCATAATTACTCAAGAACAAAGGCATGAGTCGAACTGCTTCATAGAATTATTATTTAGCACCGCGTCTTACTACCCGTTTGGGTTATACGCTTTATATACTAATTACGCTAATTGATTAGGAATTGGGAAGGTTGAATTAGAGGAAGTGAACCCGCATTTGTGTGGAGAGATAGTGTAAGACCATTTAGGAACCCCCCC
>CABFOV010000900.1:131856-148772 GCA_902141375.1 Timema poppense
GAGTGGAGAACCATTTAGGAAAAACCCCCCCCAGTTCACCCGACCTAGTTTCGAACCTCGATCTCCCCGTCCTCAGCAGTCGGGCTCAACACGACTAGAGCGTTAGCCAACTACGCCACCGAGGCGGGTTGCTTCTTAGAAGATGAAGAGCCACACAAAGGGGCAACGAAAATAAATTCTGTTCCTGTTAGTTTCTGAGCTCAAATCTGATATAAGGAAACATATTTACTGACACAAAAGTTACTTAATTTTCTTTAACGTATTTGTACATCAAGCTATGTGATTCTTTCTACAGCTGTCGGTTTTGATTAATATTATCAATAGCAATAAAATAACACTATTATGAAAGTGGTTCACTTTTGAGTGCAAAATTATATGTTTGTTTTTTCTAAAAGTTTCTTCTCACCAAAATACTACAGCTATAATATATTTAAGAGTTTAACATTTGTATTGATAAATAAATATTATATTCTTGCTACGTCTGTGTTAACGAGTAAAGTTATTTATTTACGATCACGTATATTGTTGCTTAAGGTCACAAAGGTTTTAATTTAGCTTTGTTTCTTGTGGTATAATTTTTCTTATATTGGAGATATTTAAACTTTACTTTCTGAACTAATTATTATTATTGTTATTATTATTGTAACTATTCATCATTATATAACATTATTTAGCCATTTTTGTTTATCTTATTTCCTCATGTAAATAAATATATATATATATATATATTTGTAAGGTACTTGTGTACTTTTCAGTTCCGGCCTGTTATAGGTCTTACAACTGTTGGCCAGCACTATAATAAAGGAAATTGAAATTATTATTATTATTATTAGCACCGTGTATTACTATCCGTTTGGGTTATACGCATTTACGCTAATGTGTAATAGTTGGGTGATTGTGAGATGGAATGGAGGACCTACAGTTTAACGGGGAAACCGAACCACGGTGGAGGCCTGGCATTCCATATATTCATCTAAACTAATTAATCAAATCAGCACACGGCTTACAAACTCTTAAACAAGGACTTAGGTGTCACTCTCGTGTTGGACTGGACTGCTGAAGATGGGGAGAACGGGGTTTGAATACTGGTCAGATCTACTTAGGGTGGTTTCCCCTAAATAGTTTCCCACTCTACTTCCGTGTAAATGCGGGTAGTTTACTTCTAAAATGCTTCCTTTCTCATCCCTACCTCATCAGAGTAATTGTATACATGTATAACCTGAACAGTTAGTAGACCCACATCGGTGGCGTAGTTAGCTAACGCGCTAGGTTTAGTGTTTAGCTAGACTGCCGAGGACGGGGAGATCGAGGTTCTATTCTCGGTTGGGTGAACTGGGAGTGGTTTTTCCTAAATGGTTTTCCACTCTACCTCCACGCAAATGCGTGTTAACTTCCTCTAAATTCAACCTTCCCAATTCCTAACCCATTAGCGTAATTAATACTCAAGCATATAACCCGAACGGGTAGTAAGACGTGATGTTAAATAAATAAAATAAAGCGAGTAGTAAGGCGTGGTGATAAAAAAAAAGGCTAGCTCAGCAGATGTACTTGCTACTGTCTTGAGATAAGATGTCAGACACCTTGCAATTATAATTAACATGCGAACTAAACAAATGCTGCTAATGCTAAACCTTCTTGCCACAGTAATTAATATCCTCAAATCGCTTTTTGTTTTGTCCATGTCTTAATTAATTTCCTCAGCTTGATTATAAATTTTTTTTACAAGGCATATTAGTGGCTTACTCTAAGTGATGGGTGTTAGGAGAGTGGTGTTTAGGAAGTTTGTCCACATTGGCTTGGAGAGAGAATGAGAAAAACTTCAATCAAAACTTACATGTTGGAAACCACCCCCTCTACACCTGGTTTGGATTCAATTTGCAGGCCTTTATGTCAGAAGTGAATTGAAACAAAATGGTATTTTGTATTAAAGATAAATAGCGTAAAGCTATTATATGATTGCGTGAAAGCATGTTTTGGAAAACAACTAGAAAATATTATCGTGTAATTTATTTTGGTGACAATTAATTGCACCAATTAATGTTTTACTTTGGTTACTATTAATAATACAATCTTTGTTTTACTTTGGTGACGTTTAATAGACTAATAATATTTTATGTTTGTTTGGCTGACAATCAATAATCCCAATTTATGTTTTATTTTGATGACCCTCAATAATATAAATTTATATCTTGGTTTTCGTCGCGATCAATACTTAATTTATGACCCGGTGGTCTAGGGGTAAGGTGTTGGACTTCTGTGCTGAGGTCCGGGGCTCAATCCTCGGTCCCGGCACAGATTATCTGTTTACCAAACCCTTTCTTCACCTCTTGTTGACGTGTATTAATCACAACTTACGAATGTGGGGAATGCCAGGCCTCCACCGTGGTTCGGATTCCACGTTAAACTGTAGGTCCTCCATTTCATCTCACAATCAACCCTACCATTACACATTAGTGTAAGTACGTATAACCCTAACGGGTAGTAAGACGCGGAGCTAATAATAATACCTGATTTGTGTTTTGTTTTGGTGATTATCAATAATACAAATCCATGTTTTATTTTTATTATTCTTAGTAGTTAACCAATTTATGTTATGGAGATAATTAATAAAACCTACTTATGTTTTGTTATTGATTTTGGCTATGGCGGCCAGACTATGTATATATATTTACACTTTAGTTTATTTCACTGTTTCATTTGTTTTGAAGACTGCAGATGTTACTTTGAATTACTTTGATACAAATTAAGTTAAAATATAGTTAATGTTGTTACTCTAAACGTATTTGTTTTACCTTCTCTAGAGGGTAAATATAGCCCGATCTTGTTATAAACCACCCAACTAAACTATCTCATCGTTCATCAACGTTGCTATTAAATAGTGAAAACTTATCATTATTTAAAAAAAAATTGATAGCAGTATAGGAAATTTAAAAAAATTGTGTCCGTGTTAGTTTCTGTAAATTCGCCACTACGTAAATTTGTTGTCTTTGGTTAGTTGCCTAAATGTTATTGGAATCCATAAGATTTTTCAAAGGTGACAATTACATAGCTGATAGCATATGATTTTACGAATGAACATATTATTTTATTTTCAATTTAATTGCCAGATACGTTCTTACAACAATTTCACTCTGGTTTTATTTCTGCTTGAATTCGACACAGCCTGTATTACATTCGTACACTAGTGTTCTATTTTTAACTTCCGTGGGTTTGCTAACAGGCCTTTTACCGTGGGAATCGCGGCCACCGAAAACATTGGCTTGTGTCTAAAACGATTTTAAGGGGCGTTTAGGTTATGCCTTATTTCATGCAACATTCTGTATGCAATTAGATACACAGGAGATGCACATTGGTGCATGCATGCATGCGCCAAATGTAACTAAGCGTATGTAGCCACAAATAGGTGCAAGTGCTCCCCAAACATTTGGGGAGCACGCTGCAACAACCTTGTCCCGTAAAATCGATAGAGAAATTGTCGGATGTGGTGTCGTTGTTTTGTCTAGTTGTGTTTTCCGTGAAAGTTTTTATGTTGAGTTTTTTGTGATGAAATGTAGTCCCGAAAACACAATCTAGTTCAGCAATGACTATCAGATCCATCTATTGCTGTGGTGGTTATCACACACAGACTGTAAAAATCACGTAAAACGGAGAGATGCGGTACAGTCACTAGTTGTAGCTTAAGCTGTATAATGAAGATAGTTACAGCGACCACAGCAGCAAGTACTTCCTGCGACATCTTTAAACGCACTGACTAATGGAAAGATAAGCAAAAGTTAAAACAGGTTGGGTTGCATGGGGCAAAATGTAATAAGCATGCTGCAAGACGCACTACAAGATGTATGCCTCTGCTCATATAATGTTGTATGAAAAAAGCAGGGTTGTGGAGTCGGTATGCCAAGTTCGACTTCGACTTTCACTCCTTCAGAAATGTTTGGAGTATATTGATTAGTAGACCTAATAAAAGAAAATTACTGCGGTACAATGTGCCAATACAGATGACTTCATGGGAAGCTTCAAGGCCCTTTCACCTTGTTAAATTTATTTAATTTTTCCAAGGAGTATTTCCTCTTTGGTTGGAATTTATTCCATTTATTGTGATACCTTTATTATTTCCTGTAGGTCTCCTTATTGGCCAACCATCCCGAGGCTGTTAAAGCTGTTGAAGGGCTTAAATCATTCTGTCTACATATAAGCTCGATACTTTTGAGGGATACTAACTAATCTCTCTCAGAGCTATCAACAGCGAGGAAAAACTTTGTAAAGTAGCAAGGCTGATGCCTTTTAATGTCCATACAGACTAACTGATCAATGAGTGGAAGATGATCAGAGTAGAAACACTTATTAGGAATCGATTATAAAGACCTTGACACATTTTGTAAATAAGTTTTTGAAGAAAAGAATATAATGAATTACACAAAATACATGGAAGTTACAAAAGTAGTTAGAGACTGTATTTCCTTGTCACATGGTAATGGCGATGTTTAAAGAGGATTTTCACCATCTGGACATGTGATCACAGAGCAGACAGCTGTTATGAAAGAAAGAACTTTGAATGCATGATTGAATGTCATACACGTCTTGATGTCTTATGGCAATAAACATGCTTTTGTTCCGATCACAAAAGAGCTCATTGCCTATGGAATAAATGCAAGAAGTAAGTATCTTCAGTACTTGAGGAAACCAAGCTGAGAGAAAAGAGACTTAAAGAAGCTGAGAAGAGAGAAAGAGAAAGGGCAAAAGAAAACTTAAGAGTAGAAAGTGAAAAAATAAGGCTTTTGATTATGTCAGGACAAATTGTGTTATGAAAAGAAGTTCAGAAAAAGGGTGCTGCTGACACACTCCTTGAGCAAACATCATCATGGATTACATCTGGGCTGAAAAGAAAAAGCTCTGAAGAACTGCAGGTGGGCTATTGGAAAGATATAAAGTTTTAAAACCTGAAGATAATAAGGCCAATAAATAAACACACATACATGCAAAAACATTGGAAAAAAAAGGCATCTTCTCTAATAATTTTATTTTTTTTAGAGTTCTATCAAGGAAGAAAAGTAAATAATAATAATAACATTTAGCACCGCGTCTTACTACCCGTTCGGGTTATACGCTTTTTAAGTACTAATTACTCTAATGGATTAGGATTGGGGAAGGTTGAATTAGAGGAAATGAACCCGCATTTGTGTGGAGGGAGGGTGGAAAACCATTTAGGAAAAACCACCCCCAGTTCACCCGACCGAGATTCGAACCTCGATCTCCACGTCCTCAGCGGTTGAGCTCAACACGACAAGCGCGTTAGCCAACTACGCCACCGAGGCGGGTAAGAAAAATAAAGTAGGGTTAAGTAGTAAAAGACCCAATTAACTACTAGCCTTAGTTAAATGGGATATGTAATATTAAAGATGCATATCAAATAGAAATTATAACTAGTGGGGGTGTATAAGTACTCTTTATATTTCTTATCCATACCCCAATCAGGGTCAAATAAAATAACATAATTTTTGGTCGTTTAATATGGCTAAAATAACTGATGAACTTAAAAATTCAGCCTAAGTTATAATACAAGATAAAGATTGAACTTTTAAGTTAATATGCATTAAAAACCGTTAAATAATTTTAATTTTTTGGTTTGGCCATCTGTCTTAGCGGTAGGTTTTTTTTTAAAAAAACATCATTTTAGGGGACATCTTTGTTTTTCCCATAGTTTTTATGTGTTCTCTAGTTTGCCCCTTTTTTTCACCTGAACGTACCCTTAAATTCCTATGATAGACCTGAATATGGAGTATAAGCCATACATAATGTAATAAGTTTTTATTTTGAAGCCGGAGTTGGTACATTTTATCGACTTCCAACTCCGACTCAACCCAAAATTGCTTTCGACTCTACAGCCCTGCGAAAAACCCACTCCACCTTTCTGACCATTGGCCCACCCAGATATCGGCGTTGGGATGAGAAAGAGGACAAATAATTATTTATCAAATCAATTATATATATATATTTTTTCAACTGATGTATTTTGGAGGCTTTTTTTAAATGCATTTAACGCTACCCCTAAATTATCAATTGGTAACTTTGGTCTTTAAAAAATTATTCTATTCACTGGACACAATTAAATTTTGCTCTATATTATAGTTCTATCTCAACTTTTTTAAGCTTTGATTGAAATTATTCGGGTTTTTTAGAATGAGAGCAAATGTTACACCTGCTTTGGTGGCCGCATGGTCCAAGGCGTCACTTTCGTGTTAGGCTAGATTGCTTATAACAGGGAGATCGGGGTTCGAACCTGAGATTTTTCTAAAATTCTTTTTCCACTCTCCCTCCACTCGAATGCTGGTACACTTCCTCTAAATTCGACCTTCCCAATCCTTAAATCATTAGCGGAAGTACTGGACATACGCGTATTACCTGAACAAGTAGTAAAACGTGGTGCTTAAAAAAAATGCTTCCCACTTGATGCACCTCTGGTTCTCGTCATAACCTCTCAAACCCTATTTTCTTAACATAATGTACAGTAGCCCCATGACTTCTTTATTGCTGACTGATAGCTCACAGCTGACATTTGACAGCTTTGAAAAGTCACCAGACCAAATTATGTATCCCTACGCCGAACCATATGATCTGAAAAAACATGTGTTTAACAGCTGTCACTTTTGACAGTCAAAATTTAGGTATATACCTAAATGTTGACTGTCAAAAGTCAGCTGCTAGCTGTCAGCACCAAAGAAGTCATGGGGCTACTGTATATTTATATATTGCATTCGAAGTTCGTCTCCGCGCCTGAATTACCACGTAAGGACGAATGTTCACGCATTTATGTGCCTTCAAGTGTACTGTACTGCGCCGTGTGTTGTTGTAAACATTGCGCAAGAGGCAGCAATGACAGGCGGTCAGGCAGTCAGCTCTCTCTCTCTCTCTCTCTCTCTCTACAAGTTCAATGTCTCCTTACAGGCTTGGCCTAGGCTCGCTCCCACAGGTTGTTTTCGCCGTTGTAGTGGGAGGCTACTGAACCTATCACAACGTGTTAAACGGTGTCGTTTCCTTATCTAGCGCGCTTCTTCGCAGATAAACACATATCATATTCATCTCTGTCTGCGGGTCTTGTCAAGCG
Organism: Timema poppense; assembly: GCA_902141375.1. Taxonomy (NCBI): domain Eukaryota; kingdom Metazoa; phylum Arthropoda; class Insecta; order Phasmatodea; family Timematidae; genus Timema; species Timema poppense. Next base: position 138,959 of record CABFOV010000900.1, read on the forward strand.
TTTGTTATCGGAGTCTACGTCGCAGGAAATGTATGGGTTTTCTGACATTTTCACCGAATGGCTCGAGTCACGTTAGTTCTCAGCCTTTTTTTCTTGTGTGTGTTAACTGCACTCTTTCTAATAGAATTTTAATAGATTCAGTTTTAGTGGTATACTTAAAAGGATTGAAGAGCGAGCACCACTTTATAGGAAAAGATGTTTTTTTTAATATTTCAATAACATAATATATTAACAAAATGTGACTAATATTTAGCCTATTCACAATTTTATAAGTGTTTTACATATATAATATATAAATAAATATATATATCACTGAGCCTATACTACATATTCACGTTATACACACATGCACTAATTACGCTAGTGTCTTAGGGCTGAGGAAGGTTGAATTTATAGGAAGTGTACCCGCACTTGCGTGGAGGGAGAGTAGAAAACAATGTATTAAAAACTACCCTCAGTACACTCGGCTGGGATTCAACCTCTATTTCCCTGTCATCAACAGTCTACTCTATTGTCTGAATTACGTCTTAGAACATGTAGCCACTGAAGCAGGTTTTCATGTTCTTAAAATAGCAATTAAATAAAAATACAGTAATCATAGTTCGAACGGTAATAATTAGTTAATTAGTAGTTTAATGTGATGCTTGAACCTGTTTGTTGTTACTTATTTTATTTTTCCAAGATTAGGGCGTGTAAACGATAAGACGACTCTCGTTTCATGTTGCTTTCTTTTTCTTTCAGCACCGCGTCTTACTACCCGTTTGGGCTACGTGCTTATGTACTAATTACACTAATGGATTGGGGATTAGGAAAGTTGAATTTAATGGAAGTGTACCCGCATTTTCGTCGAGAAAGAGAATGTGAAATCATTCAGGGAAAACTATCCTCAGGACACCCGATCGGAATCGAACCATAATATCCCCGTCATCGGCAGTCTAATCTACTACGAGAATCACACTTTAGACCATGCGGCCACTGAAGAGGGTTCATTTAATGTTTATTATTATTAGCACCGCATATTACTACCCGTTCGGGTTATACGCACTTATGCTAATATGTAATGAATGGTAGGGTGATTGTGAAATGAAATGGAGGCCCTAAAGTTTACGTGGAATCCGAACCATGGTGGAGGCTTGGCATTCCCCACATTCACAAGTTGTGATTAATACACGTCTTTTTAGAGATGAAGGAAGGGTTTGGTAATCAGATAAATCTGTGCCGGGACCGAGGATTGAACCCCGGACTCCAGCACAGAAGTCTGACACCTTACCCCTAGATTACCAGGTCAACCCATTTAATACTCAAGTACTATAATTTTCCTCCTTTATTAGGCATTTGATGTTCGCGAGAGATTGGGATCTTAATTCGCAGAGGTATTATGTTAACACATTGATCCAAATTTGGTGGCACACTTTTGAAGGGTTCGTGGTGCACCATTGTACCGCGGCACACAGGTTTAGAACCACGTGGATGAATGGTGCCGCATTTATGTGTTTTTGAGTGTCCTGAGTCCTGCGCGGATACGGATATCCGCAATAACAGTAAACGTAGATTGCGGATAAAACTTAGAATTCAGCTACAAACAATTATTTTTTATTATATTATTTAATGGTTTTATAAATTATTTAAAAAAATCAAAACTCAAAATGTATAGTGGTAGCAGATAATTAATTTTTTACCAGGCGCTGTGTGCTGTGGAATGAGTTCCAAGCAACATTAATAAACTTTGTCCAGTTTATTTATGTCCATCTAACAATATTATAGAATGTCGGTAAAAATAGTAGCTTCCAATTGTGCTTCAGTGGCCGCGTAGTCTAAGGCGCTACTCTCGCAATAGACTCCTGATTCTTGAATGACTGTATCAGTACTTTAAAAAATATGTTTATTTTATAAAAACAACTCACTTCTCATTTGAGTGATGTGGTGGTGGGAGAGCGTTCGTTAAATTTATCATCGTGGTGTAAAGTGGGAAAACATAGGTTTTGCTTAAAATTTAAGCTCTGAAAGCTAAGGAAAGTTTTTTGTAAAGTTATTATTTTATCAAGCTCTTAAATTTATAAATATTAAACATAATATGTTATTATATTCCAAATTAAATAATATTTTATATTATATTGGCTGTAAGATTGGCGGTTACTTCATCACTCTTTCATCCTTGTATTGCCCAGGCAGGCTGGTGTCTTTTTTGGAAGTACAGTAGCCCCATGGCTTCTTTGGTGCTGACTGTCAGAAGTGACAGCTGCTAAACACATGTTTTTGCAGATCATATGGTTTGGCGTAGGGATACATAATTTATCCTGGTAGCTTTTCAAAGCTGTCAGCTGTGAGCTGTCAGTCAGCACCAAAGAAGCCATGGGGCTACTGTATAAACAAGTGTGTAATGAGGGAGTTATGCAATGCCTTAAGCCGGCGATTTCTAGCAAGTGGCTACACGATCCGCACCGCATTTTCTAACAAGTGGCTACACGAGCCGCACCGCACCGCATTTTATAGCAAGTGGCTACACGAGCCGCACCGCATTTTTAGCCCAAGAGCCGAATATAATGTTGTATATAATATTGTTTATCCTGTACTTAATGTTGGAAACAATTACTACAGCGTCACACGTGCAACGGCTGTGAAAGAAATGCCTAGTTTTACAAGTCTTGACACAGCGACTGCCAATCACTGTGAATAATCACTGGTATAAATCACTGCTCTTTTAAAATCAAGTTCACTGTGATCACCGATATCGTAAATCCCCAGTTTCGCCCATCCCTACAGTGCTTGGTGGTTAGCATGAAAACAAAGTTTGGAAAAACTCCCGAACATTTATTTCCGGTGGTAGCTGGTACACGGTCCGCCGGTGCGGACTCATGTAACCACTTGCATTTAAAAATATGGTTAGCATTCCACCGGAAAAATGCGGTACGGTGCGGTGCGACTCCCTGTAGCCGGTCCTTAACAGAACTATAATGTAACACGAGCGTTGTAATGTAATAATTATTTTAATAGTAAAAAGAATAAATCATCAAACCCAGAGAAGTACGATCACAAACGCTATCAATACAACCGCCCAACAAAAAGTTTTGATACATTAATATTTAGATGTTTTATGGACATACCTCGAGCCGGTATAATGGTTTTAAATCCATAATTGAAATTAAGGATAGTTAATTAACAAGATGTTTTTAAATTTGGAAATGTTAATAAAATACGCTAATGATGTTGATTAAAACGAAGATTTTTTGCATTATAAATAACATTTGTTTTTTTAGATAGGAAAACGTATAATCTAAGGGTAGTTCTAATAGTAGATTTTTTTTAATTTTGCTTCAAAAAATAATAACCAAGCTAGGCCTTATAGAAAGCGTGTACGATTATATCCTACTTTTTTTAATGTTGAATCTTTATGAATGTACAATTTTAGTAAAATTGTCTCTTGAATAAATTAAAATAAAACTTTATTTTGTTTGGGAATCTAGCATCGCACACCAAACTGATTTCTTGGCGAAGGTTTGACATCACTAAATAATTTATATTTATTGGTCATTTGTTACGTCATAAAGAGAAAAGAGGACAATTGTTTAGGGAATTTAGTATGTATCTTTTTTACTTTTTGTGCTTGTTCTAGGATTGAGCTCTTTTATTATTTAGTTAAAGAAAACTCAAAAAGCCCTGTTTTACCAACTATACAACTCTTTCTACAGATTTCAAATCTCAAGATATTAATATTTGAATTAGAGTTTTTTTGTATGATTCCTTAGTATACTATAGGATAGAGCAGTTTTTATAAAACCGTGGTACGCGTACCTCCGGGTGTGCACCAAAGATGTCAGGATACGCGACGTAAGGCCATGCATGCATGCATGGCCCCGAAACTGGTACGTGACTGACGAAAGTTTGTAGATCCTTGGGATAGCATTTCATGTGAAAAACTACCCATACTGTAGTACATCTGGCTAAGATTCGAACCCTGACCTGCCCGTAGCAGGAAAATCGGAGAGCTTGTGGTTTAGCCCGATGAGGGTTGGATGAGAATAAGGTTTTATAATTACTGATTTACTGATATGATAATTACTGATATGAATACAACTTTTATTTCCCAGAAACGTCCTTTGTTTTTCTACAATCTATTACATGGGGCCACTTTTAGTGGCTGACCCACGCCACAGCCACTTTTACTTATACATAGGATCAAATTGATTAATTCAAACGCGGCCACAGCAGTGGCGAGAGTATTTTCCATTCACGGTAGGAATTACTCTCTGAAAGGTCTTTTTTCCTACCAATATCCTACTATATAATAGTATTTTGGTAGGGAAAAGGCCTTTCAGAAGTCAATTCCTACCGTGAATGGAATATAGGCGACTGTAGATGGGCAAAAGCTCGTCTTCGCGTGACGCGTTCGAACCACTGCTAGCAGATTATTGTTTGGCATTCGGTGCGTTTAGACGGAGCCCCAGCCACTGACGCCAGCCATCTTATTTTGAATCAATCTGTCGAGCATTGTGGAACTATGATCACCATGCCGAGAGCCAATAGTGTAGTTAGTATAATTCTGCACTCAACATCTTCGAATAATTCATCAAACGAGTTTTTGGCATTCTAAAGTATCGAAAAAACTTTTAATCATCTTGTTTCAAATCTTTGTATAGCGTGTGGTTAAGTCTTTTGATGATATTTCAACCAACAAAGGGAACATGCATTGTTCGGTTTCACCTGCGCTTTTTTTTTCTCAACAGAAGAAGCAACAATAGTTCATTATTCTCATGCGTCGCCATTTTAACTTCGACGGGACCAAAAATCTTGATGTAGCCAACATAATCCACTGTAGTAGCTGCCATAAGTGTTTGCAGTGGCAAAGTGTAGATACGCGCTCTTACAGTAGCCCCATGGCTTCTTTGGTGCTGACTGACAGCTCACAGATGACAGCTAAAAGCTTTGAAACGTTACCAGACCAAATTATGTATCCCTACACCGAACCATATGATCTGCAAAAACATGTGTTTAGCAGCTGTCACTTCTGACAGTCAACATTTAGGAATATACCTAAATGTTGACTGTCAGAAGTCAGCTGTGAGCTATCAGTCAGCACCAAAGAAGCCATGGGGCTACTGTTGATGCTGTAACAACAACAAAAAGTTATTTGAAATGTTGTCAGTGGTAATGTTGTTACAGTAAGGAGTTCTAATAAATATAGTTAGTAAATGAATATTAAAATAATAATTAATTTGTGTTTAACTAATGTTTTACCCAAATTAATAGTAGGGCCCTATATGTAAATGTAGAACCCTACCCGTTCCCCCTCCACACACACTTTGAAGTGGTTCATCAAATCCAAGCGGGGTACAAAATTTCAAAGGGTAGGAAGACTGGAAACCCCTCCCTGACCTCACCACCTTTCTGCGTTCACAGTGATTGGGGACGATACGAGATGGAATTGTATTGCTCTTTAGGCCATTATTGCTCCAAGGATCCTTTCTCGGAACAAGTGGAGTGAAGATGCCAAAGAAGATTGTACGAAAAGAATTTTGTGCTCGCTCCGGGTCAAGGGCGTTCGTTCACAGCATCCATTATCCCGTACTACCTACCCCTTTATCACCCCTCTCTAACTCCCTAGCGGTAAATGTCTCTCAACTTGAGTTGGTTATTTCCTCGCGCCCATCACCAGTAGCGAACGTACTTTGGGAGGGTATATTTCATTCACGATAGGATTTTACCTGGATGACAGTTCGAAAATCATATATTTAGGTTTTGGGTTGCCAACACTTGTAAAAGATCACAGTTTTGCTATAAATATAATTATCGTTAATTACCTGTTATATATTACATTTAAAATAACGTAAACTTAAGTTTTCTCATACTATTTCATTTTTTTAAATAATTTCTTTTTGTCCAACTCGAAACAATATTTTAAACATAATTAAAAGTACTTATTTTTCGTTTTGGAACATTACTGATTTTGTGTATTATAGTGCATACATCACTACCTTTTAATACAGGCATCGTATTTACTTGGAAAAGAGAAAATTGTTGTCACTTTTTTTTTACATACAATACATGATTTTATGATTATTTTATCGTATTTTGAAATATTTAACTGAATAAAGTATTTTCATCAACTGCGTGTCTGCATCATTGTAAAAATTGTTTACCGTTATGTTCAATCCTATGGTTTAAATTCGTCAGTCGCCATTTTGAGGCTATGTTCGTTAGAAGTTTTTGTGAAAGTGATGTTAATATTTTTTTAAGGGGAATAAAACTATAGATAAACTTTGTGTCCGACCTAAAATAAATATATAAATAATATTGGCCTAAATTACTGTGGTTAACTATCACATTAATATACTACCATCGGTTTTCATTACAGTCATCCAAAGTGATAGATGTCAGCTGTTGGCGTAGTCATATATTAGGGATTACTTCTAGTAACATTTCGAGCTGTCATTCAGGTAAACTTAGCTCGTGAATGCCTTATATATGTTTAGGAATTGTACGAATGTTCGCCTAGAACATGGATCTCTCTCTACCCGTGGCCCGCTGGCTCATGAAAACTATAAAATTATTTCAATAGAAAAAATGACAAATACAGATTTAAATTTGACATAATTAAATAATAAAATGAATACGTATTTTAAGGTATTTTATAAAATGTTTTTAATCTATACGTGAAGAAAATCATTATGTTTTTATACAAATGCACCTTGAACTGGGAAATGACTGACTACGCTATTAGACAAGGGAGGAAATACCATTTTGTGACTGTTCGAACATAGTCGGGAAAGCTGGAACACAGTCGCGAATGATGTTTGAACATAGTCGGGAGTGTTCGTACATTGTCGGGAGTGTTCGAACACAGTCGGGAATGTTTAAACACAGTTGGGAGTGTTCGAACACAGTCGTAAATGTTCGGACTTATTTGGGAGTGTTTGAACATAGTCGGGAGTGTTTGAACACAGTCGGGAGTGTTCGTGTTTGCTCATCACAGCTGAAACACTTGGGACACCAAAATAAATATATATATATTAATTACTAATTGTTCAATCCTAATATTGTCGGTACAGCATTGCGGCCCCGCGAGCCAACAAGCGACAGAAACTTGGACCTTAAAAGGTTGAAGACCCCTGACCTAAAGGGAGGGTAGAAAGTCACCTAAGTAGCAAGGAAAATTATTACTGTTGAGATAGAAGACTACGTGGAATAATATTGCTGGTTTATTTAAGTAGTAAGGAACACTAGTTTTATTTTCTGATTTATGTTTATATTGAGTTTTTTTACCTTTGTGTCCGTCAATAACAATTTAGTTTACACATATTTATCTAAACAAGCAGTTAGTTACGACTGTGAATTTGAATACACTTTTAGAAATGAAAGTACGTTTAATTATTAATTTTGGAAGCTAAAACTTTCACAAAAATAATTTTCAGAAAACCCCTGATAAGTTGCAAATTAGATTCTGGACCTGGACCATTCTTTATCAATTGAGATACCCAGGCTATCATTCATGGCCGCAACTCGTAAATATCTTCTCCGACAACTTTACATTCTATAGTTAGAATAATAATAATAAAAATAATAATAATAATATTTAGCACCGCGTCTTACTACCCGTTCGGGTTATACGCTTTAAGTACTAATTACTCTAATGGATTAGGAATTGGGAAGGTTGAATTAGAGGAAGTGAACCCGCATTTGCGTGGAAGGAGAGTGGAAAACCATTTAGGAAAAAACACCCCTAGTNGAGAGTGGAAAACCATTTAGGAAAAAACACCCCTAGTTCACCCGACCGAGATTCGAACCTCGATCTCCCCGTCCTCAGCAGTAGAGCTCAACACGACAAGCTTTTTAGCCAACTACGCCACCGAGGCGGGTGTATAGTTAGAAAAGAGCACCGAAAATACTTTTAAAATACTTGCAATTTTGCTTTAACTCTTTTATAAAGGCTATTTAACGTATAATATACGAACGAATCATATCACCACATGGCTTAAAACATATCTTAAGTAGAACATGCACAACACCCAGTCCCCCGATCAGCAATTTATTAATATAAATTAGGAAAACCCCATTCCATCCGTTGTGCATCTTCCACCATGCCCAAAATCGAACCCAAGAGCCTTAGTTTATAGCTAGACGTGCTAACAACTGAGATAAAGCGTTGGGCTTGTTGGCATCCAATATTTGCCCTAGTGCTTTACAGGATTGACAGAACGGATAGTTTTCCTTGATTTGAGTCAAGAGGACAACTTTCTTTCTATCCTAGACGCCTGCCCTGTTGAGGCTTTTTCCCACGGTTTGATTAAGGATCCTCTCACCAGAAGAATGATGGTTCACTTCTTTGAAAACATCCTCTTTACAGCCTATTCTCGAGTGGATAGTTAATACGGTATCCCAACTTATTTGAGATCTAAGGAAAGCAATCTCCCCTTACCACTTCCTCTAAGTAAAGCTGCCAAATCCGCTTATATTCGCTAGTAGTCTATTACTCGTATTATAACATTTTTATTTCATTTTGAAAGTTAAATTTGGTCAATAAGTCATTTGTGTTGAAGTCTTAGCTCAGTCGTTAGCGTATTTACCTACTGAGCTAAGGGTCCCGGATTCGATTCTCAGCATGGCCGAAAATGTATCATTGATTGAAATATGGATTTACCCTCTCACATTGATAACTTTACGGCCGGGGACTGGATGTTGTGGCCGTCCTAGTATTAAGATAGATTATAAAGCATATGAAGCTACGACAGGCCTAGCCAGCCGGAAGTGGAATAATATACGACTTGAATAAAAACCGACCTAGACCATTGGCTGGAAGCAGTAATGGATGTATAGTGATATTTGTGTTGAAGAGACGCAAGCGAAATAGAAACAATAACATTTCACATCCAAATGTAACACAAAGTTCCTAATTCGCGAGAATCCTTGGCTAGCACTATTCTCGCAACAAGAGGATAATTTGTTCAGAACGGTTAGAAACGGCTAGTCAGCTGGTTGATCCATTAATATGCGTGTCTCCTTTGCTCTCGATAAATAATATTTTCAATCGTTTTAATATTTGCCATGCATAGTTGATACATAAGTATGCCTACTGTGAAAATATACTTGTTTTTATATGGGCATGCATTTATTTAGTTTAAAAATATATTTATAAATGATAGTTTTAAGTTAAATACTGTACAATTAAAAAGTGCGGGGCTCTTATGTCAGTATGTGTATAAAGATTCTTTCCTTCCCCTTTTCTTTGTCAACTCTTTTTTTAAAAAAAAGCACTGCGTCCTACTACCCGTTCGGGTTATACGCTTATGTATTAATTACGCTAAGGGCTCTAGGGATGATAAAGGTTTTATTTAGATGAAGTGTATCCGCATTTGCGTGTAGAGTGTAAAACTATTTTGGAAAAATAAATCGCTATACCCGACCGAGATTTGAACCTTGGTTTCTTCGTTATCGGCAGTCAAGTCTAGTGGGGAAGTAGCGCATTATACCACGCGGCCACCTGAGGGATCGACCAGACTGAGCGAGCGAGCGAGCACGCGTTTGAAAGATAGAACCGGTTCTATTTTTCAAGAGCTCGCGCTCGGCCCGGAACAGTCTAGTTTACAGGCGCTAGGCATAATTATTGTATGTTGGTTTATTGAGTGCTAGGAAAGCTTCTCGATTTGACATGACATTTGACTTTTTTTTTAACTATTGATAGGTTTAGCACACTTGCTATTAACGGCCCATATTAATTGGTAAGATCATAAACCATACCTATATATATATATACTAGCAGCCCAACCCGGCTTCGCACGGGCATAATAATATAATAAAAGAAAATACACAATGTTTTACA
>CABFOV010000901.1:0-20307 GCA_902141375.1 Timema poppense
TCCCCCCGCCTTTTCCAAATTATTGTTATTTAATCATGTTTTCATAGATTTTTTAATAAAACCAAGTGAACCATTTATGCACAGTAATTACTAGCATTACTTGAAAATAAAGTGTTTTCCAAAGGCGTGAAGGCACAGTGTTTATAGATTCTGGGGCCCCATTTACCCATTAACGAATATATTTAATTTATAAGAGGGGAGTAATAATTTGGGCCGCGTTTATATAAGAATAAACTTGAGACATTACATAACCCTAAATAAATAAGATCATGCCAAGCACTCAAAAATAAATTTAGATATGTTGGATAAAACTCTGTCTTCATGTCGTACACCAAATGTATGAGTATTTAGATGTGCTAGAGTTAAAAACAACAAACATTTTAATTTGTGATTATTTACATAGTTATGCTAACGTCAGTAAATTCCAATTTATAGTGTATTTTGAGGAATTTTCCCACCAAGACTTAAAGGGCCCGCAGGACCTTTTCATAGAATCAGGGGGCCCGGGCTTATTCAGCCGCTTTTGTGCACACACCTATGGTGTTTTCTGCAACACAAACTATTGAAAACCACCCAAAACTGTAAGGATGTACACAAAACGCTAGGTTCATTTAGAGTGGTTTCCTGTTGACATAAAGATCGGGATTCCAATCCCGGCTGAATATTATCTTAATGTTTTCCACTCACTCCTTCCATGAAAATTTGGGTAAATTTTAATTTAATTTAATTTAATTTAACTTTACTTTTACCCATTCCCACTCTATTAGTGTAGTTAAAATGTGTGTTCCCCAGATAGATGTTAAGATGCAGAGATAAAAAACCCTAATGTCATCTTTATTGTTTACAAAATTGTTGAATCTTAAGGGATTAATTGTGGTAACTACAAAATCTACTCGGGGACCTTTTTTACTTTATATAGTATGTTTCACTTTTAATTTTTCATACCATTAAAGAAAATCTTGGAGGCCAATAGTGTTGATCAAACTAAAATTCCATACATCATATCTATTGAGACGGTAGTTGCAAATGATGTTAGTTACAGCATTACATCAGAACATTATGTTGATATGGATAGTGATAGCGCATTTATAGAACCACAAACATAAATGGAACCAAACATTAAAATTTTATACTGTGCATTTTAATTTATTTTTATCGGATTATTTATGCTATCTGGTTTAAGACAGATGGCATACTAATCAAAATCATTTAACTGACTTATCACTATTTTCTTACTTTAAAATTCCAGTATTTTCCATTTTTACCAGAACCGAATTACAGTTTTCCAGACATTTAATATCAAAGTATAAAATAATGAAATTTATTTTTTCAAACTTTAAGAATGATAAGTATTTTTTCAAATATTGTAGAGTATGTCAACATATATAGAACACTATTTATGATGTGGTTAAAAGTTTAAATTTGGTAGGCAGATAAAAGAAAGACATAAGTTAACCAAATGAATCTTCAAATTTCAAATTGTGAGTGTGGAAACTGAAAAGGAATGAGGAAAGGGGTAGTAACTTGACAGCTTTCCAAAATAATATGAAAACTTACTTTTCAGCATGGAATAAAATTTAAATTTGCCAGGTTTTTGAAAGGACTAAACCAACTAACTATAAAAGTTGTAAAATTTGGAATTTAAAAATCAGGTGATGAGAAATCGAGGAGGTGGGTCTAAAAATGTCCTAAGCCAATAGATAAAAAAACCTTCTCAAAAATGTGGAAAAATTTAACTTTTTAAAAGTAGACGAAAAAGTCTAGAAATGAAAGAATACAAAAACCAAAGATTATCTTTAAGTGGATCCATTAGTATTATGAATACATAGCTAAAATCAAAGGATAAATATGAACGTCAATTTAGGAGTGACATAAGAATTAATATACATTTTAATAATATAACTTGGAGAGCGTGATTCTGTGATTCTCTTTGGAAAATCATGATGATCAATAATTAATATGTTTAAGTAACAGTCAATTATTTGATTAACATTCTTTGCTTAAATGTGATGGGGTTTTTTCCAACACGTTTCTGTAACAATATATATTACTTAATTTCACTTACATTATGGTTGTGCTTAGGATAGAATTAAGGTTTGATGACCCCAACTATGTCTGGTAATAATTACAAGGTACATAGCTCATCATTATGTAACCTTCTCTATTACCTTCATTAATTTTTGCACAAAATATTTTCCTAATTAAGTCCTTTGTTTTCTAATACACTAAATTTTTTCTCATCACGAAGCTAAAATAACATGTTTCAAAACCATAAGGAACATCAATGAAACTATTTGTTTGTATATTCTAAGTTTTAATTTCTTGACACCAGGCGAGATGTTAACAATTTAATATCCGATTAGTAGCATGTATTTTCCAGCTGCATAATTTTCTTAATTTCCGCTCTAATATCGATAATACTAGTTAAAATTGTTCCTAAATATTTGAACTCATCAACCCTACCAAATTTTATGTTATGCTCAAAACATATAAATAGTTGTCATCCTGAATCTGTGTTTTCTCTGTTATTATGTAGGGCCTACTTGGTCTTTCTTTTCAGCATTCGCTTCTAAAAGTCTAGTTACCTGCTGAACTATAAGATAATTTTGGCATTCCTTACAACAGCTTCCTTATTATTACCAATAAGTCTAAATCTTGTACGTATGGTAATATATGCATTGTATCGTTTAATCCACGGCTTCCTAATCCCTTACATTTACTATAATAGCATACTCTAAAAGCCCACACTATCTCACAAAGAAGGTCTAAGCAATTATTATTTTTATTTTATATATAATTTTGTGATTGATTTGATGCAGCTCTCATTCATATTTTTTTATGACTATGTGTAAAGTATTTTAAACTTGTCGGTTTAACCAAGAGGTGTGTGCTTTAGTCTTGGATTTTTATATATACAGGTGCTTTGATAAATTAAAGGTCATTTGGTTTGCCTTTTTTTTTTGTCAGTTATTTAATGAGTCCCCTGAGCGGATTGTGCAAAATTTCTTAAAAGTATCTAGTCAACAATAAATAAGTAATTTTAAATTAAAATATTGGTGGATTTTAAGTCAACCATTCTCACTAAGCACTCGTCATACTTGAACGTAGGTGCCACGAACGCTCAAGAAACCAGCCACAGTGAAAAGGTTGCAACACAAAGAATAAAAGAATGTTTGTCACCAGGGAACTTGTATTTGTCCTACTCTCAAATATTCCAAGCCCAGACACCCTGACAGAGCTGTCTTAACATTAATAAAGATAAGCATTTGACATATAATGTTGAAGGAGTTAGCGTATTGCTACGTATTAATGCAAAGTAAATAACATAGAATTAATATAGACACCAAGGCCAATTTTTTCCCAGATGATAAAATAGGCCTCAAAAAGGAAAATAATATAATCTTTAGAAATAGCGAACAGGTCGCAATATTAGACAGAATTCATTATACAAGTCAAGAAGTAAGATATATAAATATTTATGTCTACTAAACAATATTCATAGATAGCAATCACATTTCATTAAACAACATTTAACATACCTTTACAACATAACTAGAGTAGATATGCTCGTATCTAGCGATACACCTAATGTTAATCAAAATATCTAAAGTATTCCCCAATAACATTGAGTATAAAAAAATATTATAAAAACAAAATTATTATTAACGCATGGACTTATTTCAAAATTACATCTATAGAAACAAAATTAAAGTGTATGATAGTGCTCAAAGATTGAATAGAACAAAATTGACTTGAAAAATAATCATCCCAAATCGGATTTAAAAGGTTTAAGATCAAAAAATGTCATTACCCACAACAAATATGAATAGAAATTAAATTTAGTTCTGAAAAAAATATACATTTATCCAAAAATGACCAAATTGAATCCCTACATGAGTTTAATTAAATTTAACCAAAGCCTAGTTTTCAATTTTTAAAATATCCAAAATAACGATACCTTACATTTAGGTAAGTTCCTGATTGCTATTAGCATCAAAGAGTGATTGCTCCGTTCTGGGTACTTGCTTATATTTAATTTATAACAGTAGGGAAAAAATAGTAGGGTGATATTTCATGTCCAATGAAGTTATCATCAGCTAGTTAGAGCGTGGTTCTTTCATCGACACCTGCACACAACGTCGATAGGATAGCTATGAGGGGGTAGGGAGACACACAAGATAGCACAGGGCACCTCTTTCCCCAAGTTTTAGCACCCGCGCAGCGTCCGCAACTCGGGAACAAGAGACCTAGACCACATTGCACTCCGTGTCTTCATTCTTGTTTACTCGTCTAACTTGAACGATAAACAGTGTATTTTGTAGCGACGGTACATAAGTTTATCATATCTAAATATTCATTCAATGTGTGTACTGGTACTCTGGTAGACTTATAACTACAGAGTTTTGTTTTTAGTGCTTGACATCATCATATTGATTTATAGCTAGGCAAAGTTAATTCATGTTCCTTCATTTATAAAAGGGGCCCAAAATTAACTTTGCCCCTCCCTAAACATTATATGTGTATATACTTGATTTTCATCAACTTATTTGGTGAAAGCACTTTCATAGCTGTAATTCTAACATCACTGACTGTGAATGTTTAAGTTAGCTTCAGTGGTAAAAATTTAATTTTTATTTCAGTATTCTTTAGTTTTGGATCTTTCCTGTTTCTGTGAGTAGATATATATATATATATTTATTTTTTTAATCCATTACTGTTTCCAGCCATTGTAGATACCTCCCTTGCACTTGCCTGGCATATCTCTGTTCCAAATCAGACTTCTTGCACTTCTTAGAAATGTCTCCGCTTGCCTTCCTCTCTCCTTTGTTTCTCTCCTGTTCCTTCCACTCTCCTCTACAATACCGCCCAAATACTTAAAAAAATTTACTATCCTCAATTGCTCCCCTATCATTGTCACGCCAGTTGTATACCTGTCCTTTGTCCTTGTCGTGATCACCATCTCATTCTCCCTTATATTAAACCTGATTCCATTCTGCTCCACCACTTCTTCTCAAACCTCCAGCTGCTTGTGTACGTCTTTCTCCCGATTATTCCACACCATCAGGTCATCTGCAAGCACCAGTGCTTTTATCTTACCCTACCCAATTCTTTCTACAACTTCCTTCATTATTTTGTCCATCACTACAATGAATAGTAGTGGGGAGAGTGCACTACCTTATTTAAGACCTTTCTTTAACTTAAACCCAATCTGTCTTCTACTCGCCCACTTTCACACAACTCATATGATCGTTGTACATATTCTTTACTCTGTTTACGGTCTCATCCTGCACTCTTTCTTCTACAGCACTTTCCATACTCTTCTTCTGCACACATTGTCATACAGTTTTTCAACATCCAAGAAGACTATAAGCAGGTCTTTTCAGTACTCATAGTGTCACTCTTGCAGCTATGGATAGCAAAAATAAGATCCACTGTTGACCTTTCTGGCCTGAAGCCATATTGCTCCTCTCTCAATCCTCCTACTATTCTTTTAATTCTTTTCTCCAATATTTTTTCACACACATTTGCACAGTTACTCATCATCTCCTGTAGTTCCCACCCTTCTTCCTGTCACCTTTCTTGAAGATGAGTACTAATATTTCCCTCTTCCAGTCTTCTGGCACCCTACCCCTGTTCCATATTACTCATATCTCTAAACAACCACTACTCTCTTCTGCTGCTCTAAGTATTTCCATACTTACTTCATCACCACCTGGTCCCCTTCCAACTTTCATACTTTTCATTGTCATTTCCACCTCTCTCCAGGTCAGGTCCCTCACACATTTCTGGCTAGTGCTCGGTTCTTCCTCTCCCTCCTCCATGGTCATGTTAGCATTTAGCATGTCGTCAAAGTACTCTCACAACACTTTCCTTAAATATTCCTTTTCCACCACCATGTTTCCATTCCAATCTACGTCATATTTAATTAAAAACGTTGTTTTAAATAACTTCAATATATATTTGTTTTTATTTACATAATTATGTTTTAAAATGATAAATTTAATAAACCCAATATCAACTTGGCAATCAGAGGTTTTATAAAAAGCTTGTATGTGATTGAACCGAATGAAAAAACTGGTGCTTGCAGACCGCTAATGTTTATTATTATGAATTAATCCGAACTAACAAAACCTAGCCTTCCCTGAGTCTACAACATATTTCTCCTAAGAGAGCTTGCACTAACATACCATAATGCCAAAAACACAAATTTGATCCTTATGATTAAAACAATTTCCAAAGAAAATTAGAATCCCAAATTAATCAAACTTTTTATATAGGAATGAGGAAGGTTCAATTTAGAGGAAGTGTAGTCACATTTATGTGGCAGGAGAGTGAGAACCATTTAGAAAAACGCTCAGTACACCCGACCAGGATAAAACCCCAATCACCCTGTCATCAGAAGTCCAAACTAAACTATTGCAAGAGTGACGCCTTAGACCATAAAGCCATCAAATTGGGTTTTAAAATGTTTTGCAATATAAGTCGAGTTATCAGAGCAACACGTATAGGGCATCGATACCCAATTTGGCTAAAAGTTTTTCAGTGATTTAGGGAAATACATTTATTACCTTATCATTGTATAAAATTTACAAAACAATCTTGATATTGAAGTTATTCAAAATGCCATATTCTTGTTGTGTGTATCAATAATAAAATTATTTTTGTATTGTTATATAACAAATAAAAGTTTATATTATTCATCTTAAGAAGTGTATTATTCCCAGTTATGATTCAAGGGATTAGAATTAGTATGAACATATCTGTAATGAATTTTAATTTTAAAAATTAAAAATAAATCCAATAAATTTTGTTATATCACCACTTTGTTATTTTTAACACAGAAATGGGGAAAAAATAATTATGTGTTTAAAGAAGGTACTTACAGATTGAGATATACAAATGATTCAGAATGAAAAATTTTCATTAAAGCTGTACTGGACAAACAACCAATTCCCAAATTTTAGTATTTGATCAAGTATTACCTATTAATAAGTGTTTCTACTCAATGCCTAGACAAGTATCGAAGTATTATACAATTCATACCACCAACAAAATCAATTATGTTTTATCTGATTGCCAAACCCTTTCTTCACCTCTGACGTGTATTAATCACAACTTGTGAATATGGGGCCTCCACCATGGTTCGGATTCCACGTTAAGCTGTAGGTCCTCCATTTCATCTTACAATCACCCTACCATTAGACATTAGCGTAAGTGCGTTCAACCCGAACGGGTAGTAAGACGCGGTGCTAATAATAATAATAATAATAATGCTTTAAATTACTTTTAGGGGGATTTGACGTTAGAAAAATTCCTTAACCTTTACTGTTGGGAGAATCCGCCACTAGCCACTGCATGTAGGTACAAAAATAAGCTTGGTAAAATATATATATATATATATTCTTGGTACAACCCTGAAATTAATCTCCATGCTTGTCCAACTTTTTTTTTTTATCAGAAAGCCATTATTTCACATTTGATGTGTGTTCATTAGTGAATAGAATGGAGACATATTAAACAGAAGTTTATGAATATTTTTGTAAGAAGAACAGTATCTGACAGTTATAAATTTTTACCAAAGTTACTCTAATGTATTCATAAGTCAAGTAAAGTGAGCTGGGGTTGCAGACCACATGACTCTATGTATAAATACATTAAAGATTTTTTTAAGTATTTAATATGCATTTTATGAACCCACTGATCATATCAGCACACGAGAATTTCTATGAGCGAGACCAAAAGAACTTACCAATTTTTCTGGGAAAGATATTTTCACAGAGCTTCCAGGGTTCTTTTATATGCCACAATAGACTTGAGACCAGCGGTTTTACTTCACCTCTGAAGGGAGTTGTGCTACGGATTTTTATCACTCAAGAAAAATCCGTCACCCCAGCTGGGTTTGAACCAATGAACATTGAGTCCCGAGGCGAGCACTTTACCCCAAGACCACTGAGGTTGACTATATTAAAGATGTTTAAGTAAATTTGGTAACCATAAGAAATGTGTCTTCCTATCCGAATATGACTGTATGTGTGCATGATATCGCACTAGAGAAGCATGTTAACCACCTTTTGATTAACTAGACAAGACAGTTTGGAGCTAATGCTCAAATGTCAAGAAGTGTGATTTCTCTGTAAATTTAATATAAAATTAAGTATAGGTTAATTTGTGTAGATTGGTCACATCACTTTAGTTCAGTCGGTAGTGTGTTTGTCTACTGAGCTAAGGATACGTGATTAATAAATAGCCGGAGACTGGATGTTGTGTTTGTCCTAGTCTTAAGTTAGATTATAAGGCATATGAAACCATGACAGGCCTAGCAAGCAAGTATTGAAAAATATATGTCTTGAATAAAAACTGACCTAGCCCACAGGCTGGAAACAGTAATGGATGTAAATGTAAAGTTTGGCCACGTGAGTATAAAGAGTTATTGAAATAAAGGCTCTAACATAATATTATTTTTAAATTCCCCACAAAGGTTAAATTATTATTATTATTATTATTATTATTATTATTATTATTATTATTATTATTATTATTAAGCACCGCGTCTTACTACCCGTTCGGGTTATACGCAACAAAGGTTAAAATTCAACCCTTTTTCCAAGGTAATTTTTGGTTATTCTAGTTTTCTTATTCAGTGGTCAACTTGATATTGACCCTATGTAAAAAAAAAACAATAATAATATAGAACTTAGTTTAGTCAATAAGATCTTATGGCATATAAATCTGGGGTGAAATGATAGGCTGCCATACTTTCAAAATTCCATATTTACAAGCAAAAATACTTGAATTTATATTTGGTACCAAAAATGCTGACAAGCATTCATCCCAATATAAATTCATTATATAAACCAACTATATATATACTATATTCACTATATAATCATTTTGATAGAAACCAAAACTGTCCAACCATTCACACAATACCTACTCAACACCCAATAAAGAAATGTACATGGTCAACAGATATTCAAATTCCTAGGAAAACAAGAACTAAGAAGAACCATCCCAATATTATGAAACCAACTATCACCCTAGATTATAAATATTACACAAACTAATACAATTAAAGACTGGATAATTCAAGATATGCTCCAACAAAATATTCAAAAATTAAAAACTGTTAAATTATGTGTAAATAAGTTTTTATGTCTAGATATTTCATTACAAAACCTGAAAATGTCCATTAAAATACTTCAGGAATAGACATGTGATTTTTTTTTTTTTTAATTTACCAAACAATCATAATTTAAGATATTATAGTTGTTATTGTTGGTGTTTGTACCTATAAATAGCAGAGGTTTTATTTAATACAATACTAGATTTTGAGTTTGAGATTGCAAGTAGTTAAGGTTTATTAAGCTGAAATAATGATGTTTTATTAAATTTATGAGAATATTCATCTTAAATTTTGGGGTATATTATTTATAATTTAAATAATGATAGCTTAATAATATAGTTTTATGCACTAAAAGAGATTATTTTATTAACAAATTTCATTTTTTGTACTTAACATGCTTAGTCCAAATAATCATCAGTAAAAGATATTCTAACAGTTTTATATCTCATAAAGTATAACAGTGTGATGTTTTAATGACTGCAAAGCCACGGCTTGTTTTACATAAAATACTCATAGCTAAATATGTTTTGTCATACTTTCCACATTTTAAATAAACATTATAAAAGAAAATGTACTAACCCGCTGTCAATTTATCTGAATCATTTCTTTGTTGCCAAATAATAACTTTGTGATAGCTTTTCATTATCTCCCACAGTGCTTTGCAAAGGTCTATCAAACAGGGGATGAAACTCTCCGCAGTTACAAACTGGAAAAAATATATATATTGTTACTAAAACACAGAGTGTAGTAAAACTATTTAATTAAACCCAAAACATATATTTAAATTTGAGCTTATATGTTATACTTGATATAGTTTTGACACTTCTGTATCTCTCTTCTAAATTAGCCTTCTCTTCAATCTTCCCCATCACACCCAACATCAGTATCTAAGTGACCTTAATCAACCTACAGCCATACTGCCAGTGAATAGTCCAGTTTGTGTTTTACTCTATTCTGATGAAGATGGGGACTGATGTACCCCGAAAATTACATAAATATGTGTTTTGTTGTGTTTTAATTGTGAACTTTGAGGCCTACAGTTTCAAGTGTGTAGGCCTTGCCCTTCTATCCTCCTTACAATGTTTAAATAAACTCCAAGGTGTTAGAGTATAGATATGATCCTAAATGCTATAGTATTTGATGATGAATGGTTTTAGTATACAGTATTAATGTCTTGATAAGATTGTTTAATTTGTGAGAGTAAAGCAATAAAAAAATAATGTACAGTTTGATTAAGACGTCTCTGTAGTCTACTTAGATTATCATGAGCTAAGAGTCACTGTGCATTTGCAAGTGTATCTGTATGTAAAACATTATGTGCGGAACATAATCTGATGCACCCCTTTGTTCAACATAAATTATTATTAGCACCGCGTCTTACTACCCGTTCGGGTTATACACACTTACGCTAATGTGTAATGGTTGGGTGATTGTGAGATAGAAATGAAGGACCTACAGTTTAACGTGGAATCTGAACCACGGTGGAGGCCTGGTTCAACATAAAATATGCTGAAGCATGTATAGCATAATGTTGTATGTTGAGCAATACAACTTCAAATTCAAGTCAATTAACACATTTTCTTGAAGTGGAGACCATGGCAAACCAATAAATGTAGATGTTTTTTTTCTTGGAAAAATTATTGACCAAAATGGCAACAACATGTGGGTAAGTGTGTTATCTTTGATCCCATCCACAGATGATCCTTAACCTTGTCTAAATGTATGAATATTGAACTCTAATCTAACACTTTCAAGCTGTGAGATAAGGTTTAAGTTACTATGAATCAATCACTGAAGTGAGTTGTCTTCAATTAAATAAAAAGGTGTTTGAATACGGTGTCAAAATTAATGAAAAATAGTGACATCAACTACATACCTTGCAAAGTTCACGAAACTGTTTCTTGTGCAAAACCACTGTGTCTTCACCATGCGTTTGAACAAAGCATAGCTCCACATAGCCATGAACAACATTAAAGGCAGAGTTGTGAATAGCAGATGCAAAATGCATGTGCATTTGATCCATGGCCATCTGCATCTTGCCTAGCAATTTATACGCTGAATGTACTTTGCTGTAGTGGTCAGCATCAAAGTGTTTACACACCTGCAAATAATTATTGAGAAATAGATCCTGAAATTTTACAAATGTTATGTGTGTTAAAATTAAAATATATCACCATTATAATGGATGTGTAGTGGTGAGGTATCCTTTTCCACTAATAAAGTAATGAAAAGATATGAAATGACAGAAAACTTAGATTGAGGACAGCCAAATATTATTTGAAAATTGCATCTACTTTGAAATATCAGTATACAAGATACGGGCAAGCTATAAGTTACTTTCTTACATTGTTTAATTCACTAATATAAAAGTAAAAAAGGTTATCAGGGTATATATAAATTCCAGAAAAAACAGTATTTCCATATAATATTGTCTGAACACACATTACAAATGAAAGTAATTGTTGGGGCATATTGTGTTTCAGAATGCATATCATATTCAGCAGTAGAAGTGATTAGAACCATGAATATTACTAGATTTGGGCTAGTCCCTGTAGGGCTACTTTGGATATATTGACTATCCGTATTATCCTAGCTTTTGTGTTTGTATATTTAAAATAATTTATTACACCCTCCGCCGATCCTATAGGTAAGGCCCCTAAAACTATAGGATAGGGAGGATATAACGTACATATATAAATAACAACAGGTTAAAGAGCAGAGTTTAAATGAAGAATACTTTAATTGGCACAAAGTAGAAAACAAACACGGGAAAAATGGCCTTAATTCAAAACATCCTGTAGCTACTACAATAAAAGAAAACATTGCATTATGCGCGCTGAACATTTACAAACAAACTGGACTTAAGGTCTTTCATAAATTGGGTTATGGCTAGTTACACTTAAGCGAAAACAGGACTTAAGGTCTTTCAAGACGCAAATAAAGAATAAGTTATACAAATATTTACATTGACATATTGAACCAAATAACTTCCATACACGTTAACTCAACGATTTAACAGTTCATAATAAAGTTGGATCAAAGTGATCCCAACACAAAGTAAGCTATGTAAAAAATAAAGATACAATATCTAACGCAATTTGCCCATGGCGTTGACTCGACATTTAACTATTTACTATAGGTCCCTCGTCCATGACCTAAATAAAGCTGTGATACAAACATTATTTAAAATAAACTAAACGTTCTTTCCTAAAACTATCCATCTTTCAAACGTTCTTTGATAATGATCCATCAACCTAACGTTCTTAGATAATAGTGATACATCTACCAAACGTCCGTAGATAATGATACATCTACCTAACGTTCTAACGTAATGATACATCTTACAAACGTTCTAACATAATAATGATACATTTATCAAACGTTCTAACATTCTGATACATCTACCAAACCTACGTAGATAATAATACCTCTACCTAACGTTCCTACATCATGATACATGTACCTAACGTTCGTAGATAATAATGATACATCTACATAACCTTCGTAGATACTGATACCTCTACCTAACGTTCCTACATTATGATAGCAATGATACATCTTATACAAATTACATTCCTCTTTATATTTAATCTAGAAACCAGGAACAAAGCAGGGGGGGTTTACACATACTAGTCAGTTACGCAGTAACAGTCCATGTCGTCATTATGATGCAATATCCACAGTTTTCCTGGCCGCTGATTGGACGACTATCGTCGCACTGCAGTATTTACGATAATCCGTCTCTTTGACTGGAGTAGAAACTTTCAATGTTTGGCGAGGGTTTCCTTAATCCTCCGCCGGGGGCAGTCCAGGGTTTGTTGATTTTGGTGACTGGACTGTCGGCCAACACTGTTTAGTGTTAACGTAAATCTCGGGCCGGGTAGATCGTTGAATATGGCTTCTCAAGTCGTTGTCGCCCCACTCTTCGACATTGGCGGTTTTGACTTGGCAGCGTCGTAGCGAGGCCAGCTTGACGATCGAAAGGTACGTGAAAAGCAGTTTCTCTAGTAGACAGTTTACAAAGGATATTTATGAATGCTGATTTGATGTTTTTGTTGGGGCTACATTGGGCTACAATAGTGAAGATTACTATTGTAGGTTGCGTTGAGGTTATTTTGGGGAGCGGGAAGTATGCTTTCCGCGATTTGAAGTGTAATATCAGGTTGGGTGGGGTAGTAATCGTACAATACGAAGGATTGTATTGTTACAAATTTATTTACATTCCAATATTTTGTGTAACGTAAATATGACTATTCTACGCATATATTTATATTTGAAATGTGGCAAACTTCTAAATGTTCTTTAACTGAGTACCAATTGTTAGACTTTGTTCAGTATTTGATTGATGCCGATTCAAGTAGTCCCGCGTAATTTTACATTAGGTTTGAGGTGTGAAACTCTTTGTGTTAGTTAACGTGTTGTTTGTAGTATAAATGTATATTGTAGTACTTGAAGGTACTTTCGTTTTGTGTAAAATTAGAATACTCTCATGATATTTAAAGTAAAAGTATGGAATATAAAGATATAACTTTACAATGGAAAAGTATATGTTTTTGTAATGTTTGTAGATGTTCAGACGCTTTTGTAACAGTTTAGAAAGGTTCTTCAAGCTTTTTATTTTTCAACAATAAATTTTGTTATTTATTGTTTTCATAGCTTTATTGATATAAAGCTAACCTGGTCTAAATTAATTAATCTTTTTTAGCAATAATGTAATCAATTATGTTTTTCTTCGTTCTACTAGATAAATTAAGGCCACTTAAATTACTGTATGTTATTTATGAATGAATTAAATTACTCTTTACATTTAACTCTTGCTGATGCTATTTTCTCTTTATTATTATTATGTTAGTTTATTCCCTCTTATCCTTGTAGTATTTTCTTTAGTGGCCTATTGCTACGAGGTAAAGAACTGAGAGGGTGTAACACCTGCATTGACACCAATGTATCTTGTAAGGAATGCATTGGTTACATCACAATTGGATAGTGAGGTTATCTATCCTTAGGACAGTCGCAGTGACCTTTCAGGGATATTTTTTCTTTTTGAGTCTACTATTTAATGAACTAGAGAGTTAGTATAGTTGCATTAGTTAGTGTAGGTGCTGAATTGTGGTATTTTTAATTGATGGAAACATCAGATTTGACATTTATTGGTGTTAGTAGTTGCTAACTAAAGTAATTTTGTATGAACCAATATGTTGTTAAGGTTAGGGCAACCTTTGAAAGTAACACTTGGAAATTTATTAAGGTTGTTTTGTATGAAGGGATATAGTTAAGTTATTGTAGTTTGTTTAGAATAAATCAGAGTTTGTCTTATAAGTGATTTTCAACCTTTTTAAGCTCAAGTACAGTGAACAAGGCGCAAAAAGTGTCAAGGCACACCCACAGTTATTTTCAAATCATAGATTTATAAATATTTATTTTTATTCCTCAATATTTTTCTCAATTCTTTACGACATTCCCCAAACTACCACAGCACACCTGTTTACCCTTCTTGGCACATAGGTTGAAAAACTATGATAAAAGTTTTCATTGTACTAAGTGATGAGTGTAATCTTACTTAAGATTTGTTTTTTCTAGGCTCTTCATGGAGGATTTTTTATTGATTTTTAAAGAGAGATAGAGAGTGTGTGCATGCATGCGTGCATGTGTGTGTACATGTGTGTGCACATGCACACATGTTTGGGTGTGTATGTGTAAGTAGGCACGAGAAGAAGAGAAAGAACCTCCATAAATGAAACAAACATTAGCAGTCCTTATCAAACCTGCCAACCAACAAAAGTACATCAATTTTCAAAGTAATCATTTTCAAGTAAAACACATACACCTTAAGAGCCTGAAAACTAAAGCAAACCCAATAGATTCTAAGATTTAAGTAAGCAATATTAACAATTTTTCAAAGCCCTCATGACCAAAGGCTACTCAAAACACATAAACAGTCAAACAAATGTAACCCCTCCCAGCCCTTAGAGAAACAATAATCAAGGAGTCAAAAGAGAACAATAGTTTTATTGAAGAAACAATGAATCAATATATATATTTTTAACAATAACAATATGTGCATAGAGGCTAGAGACCCGCCACCTTGTGGCTATTAAGAGAAATAATAATAAATTTCATTCAAAAAGATAAACAACAAATGTACTTCTCAAAGTTAAGACTCGAAGTAACTCAAATCATAAATGTCCTGCCACCTGGTGACAACCATATGTACCTTCAAAAGGTTTCAAAAATAATGCAATAAAATATTTAACTTTAACATCTCCACCAACTTGTGGCGACAATATCTACTATTATTAAAGTTCCTGAGTTTATTAAACATAATCAGTAATTAAGAGCCGTTTTGTGATGATTATGTGCACTATAATGTAGAAGAAGTTACGAGACATAATACCTTATCTTTGGTGATATCTCGCAACATCATAATATAGTCTAATGCTACTAAAGTTACATCGCTCACTAGTAAAATTTATTGTCTTCATAACAACAAAATGTAAATTAAAGCGACCAAATTTATAAAGCATACTACTAAATATTTAAGTGATCTACCTCCTCGTAGCAACAAAATATAATTTAATGAAATTAAATTTGAAAAGCACAATACTAAATCGATTAGAGAATTCAATATAATTCAATAGATTGATGAAACAAATAAAATTAATAACAGTGAACCATAAACAAGTTTCTAAAATGCCATTGTGAATCAGTAAAAGTGAATGATATTAATTTTCATATATGAATTAGACAAAAAAACACTGAGTAAAAACACATTAAAATGTGAGTCAAGTCACAACTTACACATTAAAAATATAACATTAAAAGTTAACATGAATTCATATACTGAAAGATCGTTAAACTTGGTATAATGTTGAATGAAAATGTTATTAAGATTGAATAATTATAATAAGGTTAGCTGTAAAAACAGAAAATTGATAATGTAATAAAAAAAATTTGAGAAAATAAATTTTATTGAATTCTAAATTTCTTAGCTTATTCCCTTGTTCCTTGTGTGGCATCCGAGAGATGGCCTTAATTGAAATACATGTGACATGTTTCGGCGAGCAACGTCGCCATCCTCAGACTAAATCAGAAAAAACAAAAAAAAACATGATAGGTTAAGGTTCAAGACAATGGGTGTTGGTCAAAAAGAAAGACAAAGTAAAACCGAATAGATATTGACTCTAAAATTAAACTAATGTGATGAATGAAATATCATATTTACCAATGTGTACTGCCATGTGAGCTTTTCTGGTTGAAAACAGCTTATAGTACCAACAACAATACCAAGATATATATCAATAATTCCAATCTCAATACAACTAGTCAATTTCAAAAAAGTGGTGTCTATCAGCTCACTTGCCAATGCAATAGTGTATACGTAGGCAAAAGTGGTCGGCAGTTTTCAACTAGGTTTTCCGAACATATCAATGATTTCAAATATGACAAGAACAAATCTAAATTCTCCGAACATCTCAAAATCTCAGGTCATCAACCCACCCCCATGGAAAACTGCATGAAATTACTTTACAGCTCTTCTAAAGGTACAGCCATGAACACTGCTGAAAACATTTTCATTCAAACCGCACTGCTCAACAGCAAAAACATCCTTAATGAACAAACACAATTTGAAAATCAAATCCTTATCAACACCTTGAGAAAACTCCCCCAACATACCAGACTAAAATAACCTATGTTCCAGCCCTTCTTTCCAGTAGATTATGACCTGTTCGAGCCAGCGTCGAGAAGAATTTGGACCTTCCATTTTCCTCTTTTTTCTCAACTTCATTTTCTCTTTCCACATACCATAAATATCTATCTATTCAGTATCAACTTACAACTTACCCTCACATAATGTCATTTCGTAACTTTTCTATTTTGTCATTATCTTTGACTGTCCAGACGTTTCTAATTACAAATATTGTCTTTCTTTATTTTACTGTTCTGATTCTAATCAGTTTTATTCTGGTTTTCAACCAGAAAAGCTCATATGGCAGTACACACTGGTAAATATGATATTTCATTCATCACATTAGTTTAATTTTAGAGTCAATATCTATTCGGTTTTACTTTGTCTTTCTTTTTGACCAACGCCCATTGTCTTGAACNAGTCAATATCTATGCGGTGGTTTTACTTTGTCTTTCTTTTTGACCAACGCCCATTGTCTTGAACCTTAACCTATCATGTTTTCTTTGTTTTTTCTGGTTTAGTCTGAGGATGGCGACGTTGCTCGCCGAAACATGTCACATGTATGTCAATTAAGGTCATCTCTCGGATGCCACACAAGGAGCAAAGGAATAAGCTAAGGAATTTAGAATTCAATAAAATTTATTTTCTCAAAATTGTTTTATTACTTTATCAATTTTCTGTTCTTACAGTTAATCTTATTATAATTATTCAATCTTAATAATAATTTCATTCAACATTATACCAAGTTTAACGATATTTCAGTATATGAATTCATGTTAACTTTTAATGTGTATGTTTGTGACTTGACTCACATTTTAATGTGTTTTTACTATGTTTTTTTTGTCTAATTTATATAAGAAAATTAATATCATTCATTTTTACTGATTCACAATGACATTTTAGAAACTTGTTTATAGTTCACTGTTATTAATTTATTTGTTTCATCAATCTATTGAATTATATTGAATTCTTTAATCAATTAATATCATTTTACACTGAAAAAAACTCAACAAAATTGTCCCGATTTATCTGTAGAAGAATGCAGAAATTTTGTCTTTTATATAATTTTTTCTGGTTCGAGCGTAATCTTGTATCTAATATTCCCGGTTAGTCGGCCACAAAGCTGACTTAAAATTTTGACAAAAATCTTTGTGAGAAAGATATTGGTATCCACCCTGTGACGAGCGTTTCTTCCTTTTATACACTTATCTTCAGCTTGTTTCCAAACTCTTATGATTACAGACGAGATAAGCCGAAGGTTTGTTTTTATCTCCCAGTCTTGGACTGCGAGGGAATGCGCATGCGCCAACTCGTGTTCCGGTTCTGACCCAGTTTTCGCGGTGGTATAATGGAGTGCAGGAGTGAAACATCCTCCACGGAATCTATATTTAGGGGGGCGAGCCGCCCTTGATGTTAGACGCTAGGCTTCATAGGGTGAACAGAAAAGACACAACGGCTTACTGCATTGGAAGGTCAAGTTTAAAGTCTTCTTGTAGATTTAGGTTTAGTTTAATTTCGGATGTGAACCAATCTTCCAGTAGGGGACCTATACCAAATAATAATCGTGGAGGTAAGCAAACACTTGAACAATAATTATGTAATTGTAAATGCCAAGCAAAACTTAAGAGAATGGGAATGATAAGTTTGGTTACGGATGTAGTCGTATAAATCACTAAGACAAGGGTGTCTGGTTCGATTCTCATGTCCAAGTGTCATTTTTCAAATACACGATCAATTCAGAGGATTGGGGGAATGGATTATCTCAGAATCTGGATTATTTATACGGCCCTTGGATACGCAATAAAACTTTTTTTTTCGTCCAACAACTTGGTTCACATCTCGGCTGGATGTACTATTGGTGTTCTTAGCTAAACTGTTTCCCACTCTCCCTCCACACATATGCTAGTGCATTTCCTCTGAAATTCTACGTTTACTCATTTCTCTTCTATAAGCGTAATTAATGTATGCGTATAACTTGAACGGGTACTAAGACGTGGGGAAACTATGGCCTCTTTTAGTCGGTAGCGCCTGTTTACTGTAGGAAGGCTCTTGCGTTCGATTCCCGGTATGGCCGCAAAATGTATCATTGGCAAAATTGGGGCTTCTTCTTTCATAGTAATTAATTTTTCGTTCGGGAGACTGTATGTTGTGGGTCTGTAGTAGAATTTAGTTTAAATAAGTCGTGTGCTGATATAATCAGTCGGTTCAGAAAGTGCCCGTTTAATACCTTAATTAAAAATTCAAAAAAATACATGCCTTTGATGTATATTTATTTTACATTTTTAAGAGTTTCCATGTGTACCGAATTTGTACTCGTGATCGCACACAGATTTGATAAATATATTGTGATTCCCTTCTTCCCCCCTCCCCCCCCCTTTCACAGTTATTAGTAAATAGCGTGTAGGTAACACGAGTGAAATTATAGACACGACCCTGACTTTTATGACATATTTTTATTATTATTTAGCAACGCGTCTTACTACCCGTTCGGGTTATATGCTTTAAGTACTAATTACGCTAATTGATTGGGAATTGGGAAGGTTGAATTAGATGAAGTGAACCCGCATTTGCGTGAAGGGAGAGTGTAAAACCATTCAGTAAAAACCACTCCCAGTTCACCCGACCGAGATTCGAACCTCGATCTCCCCGTCCTCGGCGGTTGAGCTCAACACGACTAGCGCGTTAGCCAACATACGCCACCGAGGCGGGTTTTTATGACATTAAAATCCTAAACAAAAATTACTTAAAATTTTCACAAATGACCTGAAAAGTTAAAATAAAAACTTGTAGCAAATGCGTAATTAGCTCTGCATATTTTCCTTTTATTTTAAAATATATTAGGACAATTTATAAACATTATTTTTTTTATAAACCGAAAGCTTGCCAGTTCCTTTTTTGAAATGTGTGACATTCAGGTCCTAAAATAGTGAGCAAAAGATAAATAATGGGGGGTTACTTATATTTTGAATGTTTTTTTTATTTTGATTCGCGTATTACGGGCCTACCCATCCAGGCTATAGTAAATTAACTACACCGATGGGGTTGGGATGACAATGCTAGAATTTAGAGAAGTGTTCGC
Organism: Timema poppense; assembly: GCA_902141375.1. Lineage (NCBI taxonomy): Eukaryota > Metazoa > Arthropoda > Insecta > Phasmatodea > Timematidae > Timema > Timema poppense. The sequence continues at coordinate 19,891 of CABFOV010000901.1, forward strand.
ATATCGCGCAGGGAAAAGTGAAACCTTTTAGGGAAAAAAAAATTTATCGTATATACAACTGTGTTGGATTCAAACCCCAACCTTCCAATTAGTGGTAAACCAGACCAGATAAGCTTGAAATTAAGACCGCTGAGACTGGTACGGTTGAATTTAAAAGTTATAGAGACCATATATACTTTCGTGTCTTATCAAAGAATCAAAACACTTATCTAACTTAAGATAGCTGATAATCTTATTAGGTCATCATACATATTGTATAACGGTTTGATTTATGATCTCCTTATTTTTCACAAATCAAGACACATTATCCGTCTGATTTGTGGATAGATTTTTTTTTAAAGTACTCTTTTTCTATCAAAAATAAATTCTTTTTGAGGATTTCCCACGTCAAAAATAAGGGGGGGGGGGAGGGGTGGG
>CABFOV010000901.1:22338-47247 GCA_902141375.1 Timema poppense
ATATATATATATATAATTATTATAATATATATATATATATAATTATTATAATATATATATATATATAATTATTATAATATATATATATATATAATTATTATAATATATATATATATATAATTATTATAATATATATATATATAATTATTAAATTAATACACAAATCATTTTAATAACACATAGCCACATTGGGATTTTAATATCTGTTTTATTAGAGATAATGTTTTTGATATAAGTTTATTTATTTTTTTAACTTGAATAATATTTTACTCCACGTTACACTTGCAAAATAATTTTTGGGATCCGTTTCGGATACCTTTTAAATTTTGTTAAGGTCCTTTTTAAACTTTTATAAATAGAGCATACTAAAGTCCGTTGAGAGTATGATATCGAGAGAATCTATAATCTCCGCAAACAAGTTAAATCCAGTTTGTTGTTTTAATGACGTCTTTCACTGGTAAACAAAAGGATTAGAGCAAAGTGAGCACTCCCTTTCGATTGGGCCAGAAAGGACTCTGCTGTTTTACGTCATACTGCGTTGTTTGGTTTCGCAAGTCACGAAACCTATTTAATTCTATCTATTGACAGACAAAAAAAAGTTTTTTTTAGTCTTTTGTGTTCGAAATAAAATGATTATAAAACTGGATTATTTCAATTTACTTTTCTGGATTATTTCAATTTACTTTTTTTTTTAGTATTTGCTTATAAGGCGGAACACAAATGGAGTTTGTTAACTTGACGAGAAAATTAAAATTGCGAAATGTTTTGACACAATAATGGCAACATTATCGATAAAAAAAATGGTTAGACAGTAATTACATTTATCTACTAGCAGAAGAACCTGGTGCAATCAGTGTTAACAACGCAATATATTGCGTAGTTACCCCTGGCAAAACTTTTCTTACCTTCAGACAGAAAAAAATTCATTTTAGTTTTAACTAATTTAAATTAGCCGCTTCGGTGGCCGCGTGGTCTAACGCGCTACTCTCGGGAGTAGGCTAGATTGTCGATGACGGGGAGATCGAGGCTCGAATCTCTGGATGATGTACTGAGGGAGGTTTTTCAAGAATTGTTTCCATTCTCACACCAAGCAAATGCGGGTACATTTCCCATAAATATAACCTCCCTAATCCCCAACACCATAAGTGTAACTATTACATAGGCGTATACACTGAAAGGGTGCTAAAACAAATATTTAATAATTAAAATCCAAATTTCAAAATTCCGCCTTCGAGGTGGAGATGTTCTTGTACAGGGGCTACTTATTTTTAAATTCCAGACTTCTGCATGCGGTAGATATCGCGCAACGCCCATTACAGACGGACAAATAGACACACAAACTCTTCATTTTATTAATACAGATGTGGGGAATGCCAGGCTTCCACCGTGGTTCGGATTCCACGTTAAACTGTAGGTCCTTCATTTCATCTCACAATCACCCTACCATTACACATTAGCGTAAGTGCGTATAACCAGAATGAGTAGTAAGACGCGGTGCTAATAATAATAATAATATTAATACTGATGACAGATCTTGTGGACGTATTTAACGGCCACGTTCTTAAAAAAAATATATCACTATCTTACTAGGCCTATCTGTTCATCTTGTACACATTTTTATATGATAATTACTCAAGTGGCGTAGGGATGAGGAAGGAAGAATTTTAAAGATAATCTAACCCGCATTCACGTGGAAGGAGAGTGGAAAACCATTTAAGAAAAAAACCTTATAAGGCCAAATTGGTAGCTATTTGAGCTTCGACCACCTAGCCATCTGCATGTAAGTCTTAACACGAAAGTGACACCTTAGACCATTCGACCACAAAAGCGGGTGTTTGCATCAATTTATTCTCTAGGAACATGACCTGATGCACTACCGACTGAGATTTGTGTTAGTAATGTGTACCCAATACTAATAAGACGCTATGCCCTATTCACTTTGTTTAACCCTTCTCTTAGAAGTATTTTACTAGTTTAAGAATCACCCACCAGAGTGCTGAGATGCGTTGCAAACTTCCAGAAATTTCGCCATATTAAATAATTTAGTTTTTTTTAATTACGTTCCGTCAAAATGCAGGCATGTTCATTCAAGATTGAAACTTACATTTAAAGTTTTATAATTTAAAAAAATATGAAAATATGATTTTATTTAAATTTGTCACCGAGTCTTACTAAACCGTTCGGGCTATACACATATGAACAATGATTACGCTAGTTAGTTAAGAATGAGGAAAGTTAAATTTCAAGGAAGTGTGCCCGTATCTGCGTGGAGGGGGAATGGATTTTTTTTTTAAATCCCCCCATTACACCCGACCGGAATTTGAACTTCGATCCATTCATCATTGGTAGTGTCTATTTCGAGTGTGACGCCTTAGCTCAGTGGTCGGTAACATTTTTGATATAACAGGCTATACGGCTTTAAACGATATTTTGGTTGACAGGTATGAAAAAAAAAATCAACAAAAAAGTCCAACTTTATACTTATCATATAGGCTAGTAATTAATTATTAGTATTGATTATTTTTATGAACCAAATTATTGTTTGCTTTCTATATCTTTTGCGGGTCAAATAAAATCGGTTGAATCCAGCCCGCGGGCCTTAGTTTGCTGACCGCTGCCTTAGACCATAAGGCAACCTTTTTGGGTTTTTTTCCAATGTTCGATCAGGCTATACGCATATATTTAATAATTACGCTAATTTGTTAGGAATGAGGAAGGTTGAATTTAGAGAATGTATATCTACATTTGCCTGGAGGGATGGTGGAAAACCACTTGATAAAACCAATTGAATAAACCCACAGATAACATCAAATACATCCCCTAATGATAATGCCTAATGAAAGTGTAAAACTACAGAAGTAAGCCTAGCATGTAACGCACCGATAAGCACGCGGATAAAGGTGCCAGTCCACTTATTTCCTGCAGTGAGTGCACTTTAGTTTCTATGCTACACTTAAAGCTAAAATATTGTTTTTTTCTAATTTTTCAGAAGTCCTGAAGGCCAGATATGTGTTCGCCCTCATGGGGTTTCTCGGGGCCTCCATTTTATACTTTGTACGAGTGAACATCTCTGTGGCCATTGTGGCGATGGTGAACCACACGGCCCTAGCTTCCGAACGGACAACAGTGGAGACCAGTTCAGAGGATGTCTGTCCTGGCGGCGAGACCAACGCCACATCGGCCAAGTCAGAGGTAGGTCATTTCACCACAACGACTAGTGTAGGCATGTACAGTAGTCCCATGGCTTCTTTGGTGCTGACTAACAGCTCACAGATGACGGCTTTGGAAAGTTACCAGACAAAATTATGTATCCCTACGCCGAACCATATGATCTGCAAAAACATGTGTTTAGCAGATATCACTTCTGACGGTCAACATTTATGTATATACCTAAATGTTGACTGTCAGAAGTCAGCTGTGAGCTGTCAGTCAGCACCAAAGAAGCCACGGGGCTACTGTACTTACTGTACTAGCTTTATAGCCATTCCTAAAGAAAATTATTATTTTTTATTTGAACACTAACACGAAATAAGTTAACGGCTTATTCAAAGATATGGTGGTGAGAAGGGTAGCTTAAGAAGAAGTAAACTCGCATGAGCTTAGATATTGGATGGGAAAACCTTAATGTTAAACTTCATGTTTAACACAATCACTCGGCGAAGTAGAGGTTCTAATATTGGCTATCACCAACATTTCAGTCTATGTAAGTATGACTGACATTTTAAGACTGTTAGACCAAAGATTTGGGTGAACAACAGTGCCGATGTTAAAGCTATCAGAAAGATTCTTGCTTTATTTTCTTGGAAACTAAAATAACAAAGTCACTGTTCCATCTGGCTAATTTTGTGTGATCAACACTAATGTTATGCAACAAACAATTGAGATATTTTTTAAAATAGATACAAAAAAATGTTTAACCAACATTAAATCATTATATTTAATGTAAGAAACTAATCTAAAACACAGGTAACTATAGTAGTATTCTGGTAAGAAGAACCTTCTAGAAAATACAAAAATGCAACTTTGTGGTCAATTTTAGCACAATGTCTCAATACCCATTTGGCTTATATGCCTATGTATTAATTGCGCTACTATTTTAAGGCTTAGGAAGGTCAAATTTAAAGGAAATGTACCTACATTTGTGTGTAGACAGACAGAGTGAGAGAGAGAAATATCATTTTAAAAAAACCACCCTTATCACACCCGACCAAGATTCAAACTTCTTATCTTCCTGTCATTGGCAGTTCAATTATTTGTGAGTATGACACCCTAGACCATGAGCTCACCAAAGGAGGTTATATCGAATATTAAATATATGAGCATTAATGCTTGGTGTTTAGTATTAGGCCTAATGTTGTTATAGCTTAAGTTAATCTGAAGGTAATGAATGTTCTAATATCTAAGTTGAGTATTTGTCAAATAAACCAATGATAATACAATTGGAAAACCTTATCTAAGAAAGTGGGTTTGTGAAAACCATTCCACCCAAGAACAACATTATATTTGTCATTGCTTGTTCAATTTCCAGAACTAGTTCAACTGATTGTGTAATATTTGCTTTGTGATAACAAATTGTTTGGCAGTGCAAGCCTTTATTTGGGTTCAAATTGTTCATATGAATTTGGTAGGTTAAAATAATCAACAGATAATTCTGTCAAGTATTTCATTGTGAAATCAAGTACATATATTAGTTTTCTTGAATGGTATGTATCTATTTTAATGGAGTAAATAACATTCACTTCAGATTTATCTGATTACCAAACCCTTCCTTCACCTTTGACAAGACATCTTGTGAATGTAAGGAATGCCAGGTCTCCACCGTGGTTCGGATTCCACGTTAAACTGTAGGTCCTTCATTTCATCTCACAATCCCCCTACCATTACACATTAGCTTAAGTGCGTATAACCCGAACGGGTAGTAAGACGCGGTGCTAATAATAACAATAATAATCACTTTCTAAACACACGGGTGTATCTGATAAATACAGTACTTTCCATTCATCCCTAACATTTAAATATTTGCGAATTTTGGAGATCAGCATAGACCCATACATTAAAAGTAAATCTGTCGGTACAGAATCTAAACAGTTTCCCTTAAATCTGCTTCATTGGCCTCACGGCTTAAAACGATACTCTCACAATATACTACAACTGCCAAAGACTGGAAGATTGAGGTTTGATCTCTGTCAGGTATAGTCCTACTGGGGTTTATTTTCTTAAATGGTTTTCCACACTCCCTCCACACAAATGAGGGTACACTTACTCTAAATTCAACCTCCCTTGTCCTTGACAAATTAGTGTAATTAGTACACAGGTGTATAACCTGAATGGGTAGTAAGACACAGTGATAAAAAATAATAATGGAAAAAAAAATCCCATAAATTGGTGGTTGACCTTATTAACTACATGGAAAGACATTGGTGGTGGTGGTGGTGGTGGTGGTGGTGGTGATACATAGGGCTGGTGTGTGCATTGTCTAAATGCTAAGCACATTTTGCAGGTTTTGCTTATAATAGAGAGGAGGTTCAAATATAGGCCAGATGTTCCAACAGGATTTTTTTTCTAAATAGTTTAAAACTTCCCCTTCATGCTAATGTGGGAACACTTTCTATACTTTATACCTTCCTCGCTCTTACCCTATTATTATAATTAAATATGGATAGCTCTGACTGGTAGTACAATAAATGGTGAAAGGGGTGGGGGGAAGGTTACATTCAGATTTATAATCAAGGATGAGGCTTTTGGGTTACTAATTAATAAATTAAAGCCCGTTTTATAACTCCACTTTAAGTAGAATAAATGTTTATGAAACACAATTTTATATAAATCATTGTTAAATAATGTTTAATAACTGTCATAATTTTTCTCTAACCTTTCAAGTAATTAACTGCTTGTTAAATGTCATAAAGGGTTGGTTACAACATATTTCAAAACATTTTTCTACTTAATTTAGGTGTTAGTTTTATATTATAGGCAATGTAAATGTTTTTCAACTATCTATCTACTATAACAGGACAGTTCCTAACACAAATTTGCTAAATTTAACACAAATACAGAAAAATTATATCCTAAGAGAATTAGCTAATCATTAAATTCTTGTTAGTTGAAAGTTAAACAATTTCTTCTAAGTTTTTAAAAAAAATTTTAGGATGGAGAGTTTAAATGGGATGAAGAACTTCAAGGCATCATCTTGTCGGGGTTCTTCTATGGCTATGCTGCTGGTCAGCTTCTCGGAGGACAGCTGGCGGAGAGGTTCGGTGGAAAGATCGTCTACGGTCTGGGGACATTCATCGCTGCGGCCCTCACAGTCGTAAGCCCTCAGTGTGCCTGGATAAGCGACAAGCTGCTCTTTGCAGTACGTCTCTTGGAAGGACTTGCGGAGGTACGCCATCTCAAGACCAGTCTTGGACATTGAGAAATGTTTGGTGCAGAACAAACTGATACTATGGTGCTCTGCCACTCTGAGAGTTGATTTCACACATGTCACTTTTACTGGTCAACAGGATAATGCACACAAACATTATTATTTTTTTCAAAACTAAACCTAAGTTGTCATTTAAAGTGTGCCTTTTACTGTCAAAAATATTAATATTATGTTTTGCATTATGATTAAGGGTGTGTTGGAGGAATTTTTAAAATATATTTTGCTCGAAATAATCTAATACAATGCAGTTCATTAGGATGCAACATTTTGAAAATAAAAATAATGAAGTATTCTTGCTAATTATTTTCTAAATCGATTACAATAAAAGAATTGGAACCAAAATAAAGGCAAACGTGGGCTGTAGTATGCTCTTTTGTTCCAGAAAGCTTCACCTGCCCTTGATTGGGAAAGTAGCACATTATACAACCTCCATAGTGAAAGTATGCTGTAATTTGTTTTGTGAACATGTGTTGGTATGAATGGGTTTCTACGTGGTGTGCTTGAATGTTTAAGCTTCTGGGCTGTACGAAAAATGCCTTGAAAAGTATGTTTAGTACCATTAGATAATAACACATTTGCCTTTGTTTTCAGGGTTTTGTAGGAATTAAATTGATTATACACATTCGTAATGAAATGTTTTGAATTCTAACTGGATATAAATCTATCATAAACATGCTCCAACACACACTTATATGAAAAATCAGGCTTGTTTGCGATGAAGCAAGCTATTCCATATAGTTTCTAAATACAGAGTATGTTTCAGTGTAATCCTGTAATGTGGCATCATCTTCCTTTGCAGGGGTTGGCAAAGTCTGTGGACGACCGGCCCTTGCGATTATCATCTCCCGCATTTATAACCACTCCCCCAAAGATAATTTGATTTATTATATGAAATGAAATATTGTGTCCTCAGGTGGGTTATTTTTTTTTACTATACAGAAATATCTAATGGCACAGGCAAAATGACTTCTTATGATTTTACAAATGTACTTTTTTTTTGAACATGCTTGATAGCTTATACTTTGCATTTCCTAGTTGCACCATGTCAAACTCTTTAACAGAGCACCATAGGAGATAAATAAAAAAAGTCAAGGACAAACCCGAATCTTTTGGAATCTTTTTTTTTTGTTAGTCTAAATTCTAATGGTAAAATAATAAATGCACAGTGTTCTTAACATGGCCATGATGAAAACATTAGGTAAAAGGTGTTTTATTCACATATAAATTCATTAACTTTTGAAATAAATGTGCACCGTCGAAGATTCCAAAAGTTTCAACCAATGAGGACACCCCATCACAACAGGTAGCTATTTGAAATTGGAACTATTTGTATATTTTTGTAGCCAAGGATGTAACCTGAACCTACTTTGAGAAGTACATATCATTTGAGAATAATTGTAGCTCTTAAGAAAAAAAAAATTAATAGTGTGTCCTTGCACAAAAAAATGTGTTTCAGAATCTACATTGACGCTGTGACAGTGCATGTTTTCTTTGACTCTTTCATGAATAAGGCTGTGATTCTTCTCTTTGTTCACAATAATTTAGTAGAATAGAAGAACTGATGAGAAATCGGGCCCTCACTTTTATTTTTATTCTTTTATTTATGGTAGTACTACCGTTTATTAATTTGCACTGTTTTAATTCATTAAAATAAAGAAGCATGTCTTATTATTTATTTCTCTTATCATTTGTGATGCGGTTGATATTTAATTAACACTGTTAAATAGAACTCCCCGATTTGATTTCCACCGTAAAACTTCTATCTTTTTTTTACTTGTCAGTTCTTTTTCCACTTTCATCTAATTGCTTCACATCACTTTTCTTCACTCATTTGTTTTTCAAAATGCAGTACAGGTGGATTCTCAAATATATTTCATAGCAGAGGACAAAAACAAAAAAAAGACCATGTTTTTTTGAAACCATGTTTAATGTATCATATGGCTCATTAAAGGTTTTGATCTATTCCTACATCTAGGTGAAGTAGGTGTGACACTTAAGTACATATCGAAGAGGATTATGGCACACACATCCAGGAAGTACCGCAAATAAGACGGCCATGCAATGTAAGTGAATGCCACGTGACCTAAAACCAAACAAAAAAAGTGTGCTTTATAAGTGTTCAGCTTCTGGATCAAGTGTCAACGTTGGGATGATTGTGCTTTAGCCCTAGTTTGTGTTTTTTTTAGTTAATAAGTTTTGAGTGTATTTTTTCAGCGATTCCTAGATTTAATTTTGCCCATCATTAATTATACTATTTGAGGATCTTTGTTCCACTGGGCAATGACTCAACTGGTGTCGTAAGGAGACCGCAAATTTTCTTTAAAGCCATTACAAATACGGTTGATTCTTTTTCCTTTGAAACAAAGTTCCTTTGCATTGTTTTGATTAAAATTTTAAGTTTCTTCATAAATCACTAACTTGCTTACCCAACACATTTCAGAGTGTCACATATCCAGCTTTGCAGTTTATGATCTCGAAATGGGCGCCCCCACAAGAAAGAAGCAGATTCTCTATCATATTTTCAGGTAATTGTATAACAAATAGTCCTTTCATAAAGCATTTTCATAGAATATTTTAGGATTAAAACGTGTAGTTATAATTGTAAAATTTTAATAATACAACAGTTTTGTAGAATACATAACAAAAGCTTAATTTAATTCATTAATGTTTTCATTCCTCCAAAACATTTTCCTCACAATAAAAAAATTTTCTTTACTCCAAATTTAAGTCTTAAAATTTAATCATCTCCCATATTGTAACAAAAAAGACACCATAGACATTAAACAACCATTAAATATGCAAGCACTATAAACTGAGTTTAGTGTCCTGTTTGAATAACTGATTGTAGCCGGCTTATAGTCGATCGTTTCAAGGTCAGCAACAAAACAAGTTACTAAAAAATTTCTGCAACTTGCAGAGCTGTATGTTTTGTACAGCACGAAAATTAGGGTTGTGGTTTTAAATTACCAACTAGCTCAATGGTAGGCCCCATATAGGAATATCTGATTAAATGTTGTCATATAATTTTTAAATAATGTGTATTAATTGGAGTTCCTAACCTTTTTCTTTCCTTCATCAAATCATCAAGGACACATTTACAATTATCTTTATTGAAATACCAATAGTCTTAAACTCAATTGATTTTTATTTGAATATATGTTGTTTTTTTCCAATGTACACTGTGTTTGTTAGTGTAAATTTTTTTAAATCAATTTATAAAACTCTCCCATCAAAGTTCTAAATATTTCTTTATTGTATTGCTAATCAAACACGAGTTTGTGTTTGCTTTAAAAACTTTACATCACCATTGCAGGAAGTTTACACACAAGCAATGATATTACTTATAGTGAAACTAGGATTTATGGTTGAATTGGGCAAACCTTTCACCGATCTCCATAAATGGTAAACTGGCCAAAATGTGGTAAATTGGAGATAGCTCAGTTTTATAAGTAAACTGAACTTTTTCCCTGATGGCGTGTAATTGGTTGCAACTGGGTATTTCCTGCATATCATCGTAAGCATTCCCCAAATGCTTTTGAGTTTAGTTAATTAGGCAATGTTTCAACAGTTTATCAGACAAAAGGATCGTCACATTTTGCATTAAATTAACTTACATTTTTATTTTTAAAACAATTTTTACAATTGATTCTGAGGCTGCTATAACTTAGTAGTCAAAATGTACATGTTTTGAGTAAACTGGTTCGAACAGTGTATTATGAACAATCTTGTTCGAACAGTGCATGTTGTTTTAAATGTTCAATTGAGCAACCTAATTTCAAAATTTTTCTATGGTGTGTTGAATTTTACTTATTCGTCAAAACCTCTGGCTACATTGAAAAATATGTCACCCGCCTCTGGTTTAAGGCTTCTCTCTCGCGTTAAACTGGATTGGACATGCCAGAGAGGTTGGTGTTTGAATTTTGGCAGCAAATCTCAGGATGCCTTAGACTTAAATGTTTTATCACATTTTCTCAGAGCAAATGTGCATATATTTTCTTTAATTTAAACCTTCCTCACCACTACCTTAAGATTAAATTAAACAGATAGCCAGGAAAGTTAGTAAGACAAGTAACATGTAGCACATTGAATTTATCTACTACCTGCTTTGATGACTGCCTGGTCTAAGGCATCACTCTTATAAAAGACTAGACTTCTGATCACAAGAGGATCAATGTTCCATTGTTTTCATTTATTAACATACAAGCAACTTCTTTAAATTATTATCTTAATTCTGAAACAAAAATATAAGTTAAATGAGAATAATAAAGCTTTCACAATTAAATTGAAATAAACAACTTCACAGATCACTTGATTCCAGGTTAATGTCTGTCCTGATAGTTTATTAATAATGTCATGTGAATCATTTAAAGTCATTTTACCAATTGCCCTGCGCCCCCAAAACCCCCACCCCCTCGCGCACTCCCCATAACATCTTGGAGAAAATGGTGAATTTTGGTGCATTTACTGCTAGTTAGCCATACACCACTATCCACTTCGCACTACATTCTTATTTTTTAGAATACTTTTCATATTTATACCCCATCATATTGTCATTAGTAATCCTTGAGCATAAAATTTCAATATTTCTTAAATACTATTTTTTTAAAGTGAAATATTAATTAAGATAAACTGTTTGAAGAGGCAAGCAAATGAAAAAAACATTAATCATTGAACATGATTAGTAAGCAAAGCATAACTTTAATCAAAGGAAGATACCATACAATCAAAACTGACAAAATGTGTGTACTTGAATCTGATCCAAAATATCTTGGCTTTATCCCATCCTATACTATACTAAACCAAATTGTTTGGGAAGGTGGATACCTCGGCACCATCACCTGTTTCCCCATCTCCGGCCTGCTCTGTGACTGGGGAGTAGCGGGGGGCTGGCCCATGGTATTCTACGTGTTTGGGGGTCTTGGAGTCGTCTGGTTCATCCCCTGGCTGTTCCTCGTGTATGATACACCACAGCAGCATCCAAGGATTTCCAAAGAAGAGAGGGATTACATACAGACCTCAATCGGCACTGTCCCCACTAAGGTAAGATTTGTTTTAACACACAGACTACTAACTCTTAAAACAATTTTAAAGTAGGTGACCTGGTGGTCTAGGGGTAAGGTGTCGGACTTCTGTGCTGGCGGCCGGGGCTCAATCTCCGGCACAGATCTATCTGATTACCAAACCCTTCCTTCACCTCTGACAAGACGTGTATTAATCACAACTTGTGAATGTGAGGAATGCCAGGCCTCCACTGTGGTTCGGATCCCACGTTAAACTGTAGGTCTTCCATTTAATCTCACAATCACCCTAACATTACACATTAGCGTAAGTGCGTATAACCCGAACGGGTAGTAAGACGTGGTGCTAATAATAATAATTATTATTATTTTAAAGTATTTAAAAAAAATTGTGTCTGTAGGTGCTTTTACTTAATATTCCATTGAGCTACCCACCTAGGGATTGAAGATTGAAAAAATATACGATTAACTTAATAATACTTTTGAATAAGGAGAGCCTACCGAAACTGAATTTAGCTTGCTGTGTAAATTACTTATAGCAAGATCTTTGCTTGGTTGAGACTAACTCCTTCTGTTTATTTAATTTCCGATTAATTGGGAATTAGAATAAGGGGGGTACTGACAAATCACATTTATGTGTAACATGAAAAATTAGTTCAATAATATTTTATTATTGTTACCAAGTTATATTTGGAGAAGGAACAAGAAAGATCGATAGAAACAATGATAAAAATACAGTTTATACTTGACATTGATGCCATTAGACAAATCGATAATGGCTGCCTTTTGAAGTAAATTGATGGTTTATGCCCATTCCCTCGACCCTGGTCTCATTCTATCGGAACTTGGCAGGGGAGAGTGTGAAACGTACAACACAACTTCCTAAAAGAGGAAATTAAAACTTAAGACAAAAGGGAAATAAAGTAAATTGATAAAAGAATGAGATAACACCTAGCTCTAGGAACCTGTAAAAAAATTATATAATTTAAGTGATATTTTTAGAGGGCGCTGCATTGTTTGCTTTTTATAAAGGCACTGAAGAGCAACCCGAATGTTTGTCAATCTTCCATAGACAACTGTTTCATTAGTTTATTAATAGGCCATACTACCAGCAGTGTTGATACGGTGCTAGTGAGCTAGACTGGCATACTCTGCTCTGACCTGAGAGGTTGAGATTTAATAATATGCTAACCTGGTGAACTGGAGATGATTTTCACATCCTGGGATTATAATATTCCTTGTCTAAAGATGTCATGCTTAGATGCTGCTCGTGTCTAGTTCTATTTCAAGAAAACATTGGCGTAATTGATTTGCTTATAAGTAGATAGTACTTTGTAAACAGCAGTACCATAAATTTGCCTGTATTGTTGCATCCTCCCACAATGTGGTACTTTTTTTTTTAGACTTTCTCAATTGGCAATAAAATAGAATGTATAAACTTCAAGTCTTGTATTTACTCTTTCCGTCTGCCCCCATCTTAACTGTCTTTCAATTACATCCCTAAAACAAATGATAATTTGAATACTCAATTGATATGTAAACTGACACCTTAGCTAAGTCGGTAGCGTTAGTCTACTGAGCTAAGGGTGCCGAGTTCGATTCCCGATATGGCCGAAAAATTTATCGTTGGTGAAATGTGGGTTTTCCCCTTTCACAGGGATGAATTAACTGCCGGGGATTGGGTATTGTGCCTGTCCTAATCATACATTAAATTAGAAGGCATATGAAGCTACAACAGGCCTACCAAGCTGATAGTGGAAAATATCTTTACTTAAAAATCTAACCCAACCAGTATGTAAAGTAAAAAATGATATGAAGTTTCATACCCTCACTCAATATGCAATACTTCTTGGGCCACAGCAGACATCCGACAAAGTCCAGTGCACAGTGCAGAGTATAAGGGGCGCTTTATTGGCTATATTCAGCCATGTCGAGACCTAGCCATAAAGTCTTGGAAAATAGATTTAAATTATATGTTATTTTTAGAAAGCGCTTGCCACACCTTGGAAAGAACTACTTCTGTCTCCTGGTCTCTGGGCATGTGCTGTGATGTACATGGGGATCGGCTGGACATTCTTCACACTGCTGACAGGATTGCCAACTTACATGAAACATGTTCTTCATTTCAATATAAAAAGTGTGAGTAGTAATTGACTCTTGTACAAACTCTAAAATTAATTCTATTTTTTAATTAGCTAAAATTAGATGCTGTAGATATAACATTTTATACAAACTATATTTGCCACTGTGTTTATTAAAAAATGTATTAACAATAAATTCATTATCTCAAGTGTGTGTGCATAAGTGCATTTTCCCCTATAATGTAAAAAAAAAGCAGGCGATTTCTTTAATAATTTTTTTATCATTTATTTTTTCACTGTAATTTAATTTTTTTCCTTCTTAATTATTTTTTCATGTATTACTAACAGTACGCTATTTATAGATTAACGGGCTGCAAATGAGAAAAGTTGAACTTGGGGGAAATATATTCATATTTGACTAGAGAGAGAGAGAGAGAGAATGGAAACCCTTAGGCAAAAACAGTTGCTACATCTGACTAGAATTTTATCACAGATCTTTTGTCACTGGCAATCCAATCTATTGTGAGAGTGACACCTTAGACCAACCGACCACAAAATAATTTATTAACAGATATAAAATATTTGATTTATATTTCATAAATAACTTAAGCATATTGAGTAATAATAATTAATGATTTGTTTAATATACTGATTGAATTTCTAGATGTTTATTATTGTTATATATTATCATTTAAAAAGTTATCTATATCTTACTTTACAGAACGCTCTTCTATCGACCATTCCTTACATAACTGGCGGAGTTTTCAGTGTGATTCTTGGCTACCTCATGGACTATATCATTGCAGAAGGATGTGTCACAAAACTCACCGCATGCAAAATCTGCAATGCAATTAGTGAGTTAAACTAAACTTTTGTTTTTTTACATCCATTACTCTTTCCAGCCTGTGACCGGGGTCAGTTTTTTTATTCAAGTAATATATTTTCCACTACCAGCTGGTTAAGCCTGCCATAGTTTCATATACCTTATAATATAAATTAAGACTAGGGCAGGCACAACTTCCAATCTCCAGTGATTAATCCATCAATGAGAAAGAGTTAATCACATTTCACCAATGATAAATTTTTCAGCCATGTTGGGAATCGAAACCAGGATTCTTAGCCCAGTAGGCAGACACACTACCAACTGTTAGATTTTATATGTGAGCTAAATAATAAATATATTAGAGACTAAAAGAGGTAAATAAAATGGATTTAATATTCTGTTTTGTATAAACATATCTTGAATACCTGTCAAGGGTCTCCTGGACTTTTTCTCTTTATTTAAAAAGTGTTGACAAAATTCCAGGACATCCTTGACAGGTATTCAAGATATGTTGATATTAGCATGTGCAGAAAACTAAACTCTACATTGCTACTTGATAAATATTTGATTTATTTTGGCCAACAAATTTTAATTCTATCATAAAATGTAAAAATAGTTGTGCTCCCTTCGACCGCACCTTAATTCATGCCTCAATTTCTAACCTATGTTTCTTAATTCCAGCCTCAATCGGTCCAGCTGTGACGTTACTCCTGATCACAGTAATAGGGTGTAATCCAGTATGGATAATTGTATTGTTAGCCATCAATGGCCTCTGTATGGGCACACAGTATACTGGCAACAGCATGAATCTCATCGCCCTGGCACCAAACTTTGCTGGCACTACTTACGGCTTGTGTAACACCTTCTCCAGCTCTGTGGGCATTCTGGCACCTTACGTCACAGGCTTCCTCACCAAAAATAATGTAAGTTTATAGGAAATCCAATTAAAAAAAACTATATGCTGGCGGCCGGGGTTCAATCCTCGGTCCCGGCAAAGATTTATCTGATTACCAAACCCTTCTTTCACCGCTGACAAGACATCTTGTGAATGTGAGGAATGCCAGGCCTCCACCGTGGTTTGGATTCCACGTTAAACTGTAGGTGCTCCATTTCATCTCACAATCACCCTACCATTAACACATTAGCGTAAGTACGTATAACCCGAACGGGTAGTAAGACGCGGTGCTAATAATAATAATAATAATAATAATAATAACAATAACTAAAAAACTTTAAAAAAAAATAATTCTCTAAAGATAATCGCTTACCGATTTTTTTTGGTGTATTATATTATTGGATGATTTGTACTTTAACAGGTTCATTGCCTTCTCTAAATTAAGCCCTCCAGCATGTCCTATCAATAGGGGTGTGCAAAGCTTCGAAACTTTGACAGGCTTCGAAACATACATCAGCTTCGACTTTGCTTCGAAACAAACATCAGCTTTGAAGCTTCCATCAATAAAAGTATTGACAGCTAAAATACATTTATTTTCACATTTAACCATTCTGAGCTGTTTCGTCCATTACAAATTAATATCTATATATGAAAAATAAATCTGAAGTAATTGAGTTGAATGTTATGATAACTTGATTTGTCAGATAAACACACAATATTACAAACAATTGTACAATAAAACATTTTCCAATTAATTTTAGTGCATAAAGTAATATAAATAGCCACAATATATTTTTTCAAACATAAAACAACTAAAAGAAAATGTTCGTTTGCTACACCACATACATCTTACATATTGTGAAGATAAAATATATTTTTCTCTACCAAAGTTAAAATAGCTAGTCTTTAGTTTTAATTAAGTTTGGCATTATCTTATGCCGGGATCAAGATCAACTTAACGTAACTTAATGTAACTGAACGTAACTGAACGTAAAGGACCTCCTCTTGTGTTTAGATGGAAGCGATCACGATGCACTTAACTTCCCAGGGATATTTATTAATTCATTTGTTGGTATTATGACCAATGTTTACTCTTTAGCATAAGTTCTAGTGATCAGACATTGAAACAAAATCATTAAACTAAAATAGGGAGCTGAATTTATCAAAAAATGTTAATAATAGATATTGTATTGATTGAAAACTGTAAACATTCACAGATCATCACTTTACAAGTAGTAAAAACCACAGATCATACTCAAGAATGCATATGTTTGGCTCGAGTTGTTACGTTAAGTTAAGTGAATCGTGATCACACATAATTTAAGTTAACTTATGAATGTTACGTTAAGTTAATTTTAAGTTGATCGCGATCCCGGCATTAGTCACACCCTGAAGTTTTTGGTTAAGTTCTTACTAGCTCTACTATTTTGTGTTTCAGCAAACGCGGACACAGTGGAACCTAGTGTTCTACACTTCTGCAGCAGTTAGTGTTATCACCTTCATCTTCTACATGGCCCTTTGTACAGATGAGGAGCAGCCGTGGAACAATCCTCATCCAGACATAGGTCTGTATTAGAAATGTCAACAATTCCTAGCTCGCTAATCCCAGTAAATGATAATTCTGGCATATAAATAAAACGGCAGTATTCATAATCGGGTAATCTTTCGTTGTGAACAATTGTTAAGGTTCTATTCCTGTAAGAGTGCATATGGGATGGGCGTGATTTTCCCATACTTTCTTTCTAATTTTAGAATTGGTACACTTTATTATTAGAATTACACCCCAGTATAGCAAACAGTTAAAATAGAAACTGTCACCCAATAATGAGTGACTAATATTTGAA
This sequence comes from Timema poppense, assembly GCA_902141375.1. Lineage (NCBI taxonomy): Eukaryota > Metazoa > Arthropoda > Insecta > Phasmatodea > Timematidae > Timema > Timema poppense. Next base: position 39,424 of record CABFOV010000901.1, read on the forward strand.
GCCAAGTAGAAGTTTTTTTTAAACCCGCCCACGCCTAATTGTTTGACAGCTGATGTCTTGGTTGTGGCATTTTTGTCATGGCAACCAAACACAAACATGGCTGTTTTATACGCATGTATATAGTTTAATTTTAAATCTATTTTAAAGTGTCTTGAAATGAAAATTAAAGTAAAAATTTAATTGTAATAATATGTTTTTATTTTTAGCTATGGAACCAATGAATAAAAAACCAAAGAGTGAACTTGACAAAATGAAGTCCAACGAATCTTTTAGCCAACTTTCCCTTCAACTAGCATAATTGGCTGCTAATGTTATTGATAGGTTTGGATGTATTTTACTAAATTTAATTTTAATTTTTGTGAGTTAATTCCATTTAACCACATCATTCTTCCTTAACTAAATTCAAATTATCAAAATAAAGAAAGTATTAGTTTATAATGTGTGATTGATTAATGCATCAACATAATTATTCTTCCACACATTTTTTTAAGTCTGTGAATGACAAATATAATGTGAATGTATGAATCTTTAAAGTATGTATATGTTACTATGGTACTTCAAAAGCCAATTATTTCTCGAAAATACAAGACAAATTATTCTTAATTGTGACGGAAGAATTTTGAATGTGACAATTTATTTACTAGGCCATGAATAGCAAGTGGAATTTCTGAAAGATAAGTTTTATATCTGTGGAAGTTGTGCAAAGATTTACAAGCTGTGGTGAAATTTACAAACAATCGCAAATTTACACAGTGTTGCCATGAAGAATGTGGAGAAATGCTTATGATAATAAAAAAGTAAATACATTTTAGTGAAACAATGAAAGGACATTGCTCGAAGTGAACACAAGGGATTCTAGTTAAATGAACGGATTGTAAGTTTGCAGTAGGACCTAATGCCATTTATTAGGCTGCTGATCGGAATTATTTGCCAAATCTTTACCTCTTAATTAACATATTCTTTTCATTTTTATAATACTCGGTACTTAAATGCTGTATTTGTGAAATTTTTTTTAACTGTTCATATCATTGTATTTTAAAAATTGTGATAGTGTATGACTTAAAAGTACTCCTTAATTTTAGGTCAGCCTTTTTTTTCTAACCCTTTAGCTAGGCTTTTACTTCAAAATAAGTGCCTCAGTACTACTAATAGTACAGAACCATTTTTCTCAAATTGGCTTCCGCATTAATATTTGTGTGAATAAAGAGAGATAATTTTTAATATAAAGCTATTTTTACATTTTACTCAACTAGCTAGAAATTGTTCTTACTAAAATAATAAACATGTTTTTAAGTCATAATTTTAAGGATTGAAAACATTTCATATAGGTAGCACAATCACATTTTTGATTATATTTTAATACTGCTCATTGCATGTACTCAGATATGTTCGTCCATCATTCATCTAGATGTATCTTGCTTTGTTACCTGAATGTGGCTTTCTTTACAAAGCAACTCTTGACAAAATGTGTGTATATATACATGTAAATTGCTTGTCATATTATTAAATGTTCAATGTGAGTTATTTATTTTTTATACACTCGCAATAAATTAATTATAAAAATACAAATTGGATGAAAAAATTAGTGTTGTTTATTTAGTAATTTTATTTTTACCTAAACATCCCCTTCGAGATGTTGTCACAATATTGTTTTATTATTTAGGATCATATAACACAAGGCCATACCAATGGAGAATGTTTTTGCTGTTAAATCCTTCCTTCTCTTTTTGTACACCTCCCATAAAAGTATTAGGCATTTTCTTTTGACACCACATGTTTAACTACCTGTTTAGGCTATCTGTATATGTACCAATTATGCCAATTGTTTAGGGTTGAGGACGGTTGAATTTAGAGTGAGTGTACCCGCATTTTATATGGAGGGGGGTAGAAGCAATTTTGGAAAAACCGCTCTTGAGTCCACCCAACCGGGATTCAAACCATTATCTCCCTGTTATCGACAGTATAGTCCAAAATGAGTGAGAGGCCTTGGGCTGTGAGGCCACTAAAGCAGGTATTAAACATTAACATATTTTCATTTCTCATCACCTAGCCTATTGGGTTCTCCTTAAATTCATAACATCTAGAACACATTATATTTAAAACTAACAGAAGTAGCCTGAGATAAATGTGTAAAACATTCTTAAACTATTTTATTAATATAGATAACTATATATACTTCTTCAAAAAGTATTTTTATATCAAAAGATGTCCATGTTATTTTCTGACCAAGTACATTTCGTGGTATGGCCTGTTATAGCTTGTTTTATCCTAAAAAAATGGGTAGATCAAGTTATCTCGATTCAGTCAAATGTAATTAAACAATTGGCACATGGATATCTTAATGCAACAAAACTATTGCCAGTCTAACTAATATTAAAATTTAAAAATTATCCTAATCTATACTGACTGCTTCCTTAAAATAAATTGTGATGTAATATGACTGACCGTGCTAACATTTATAGTCCAGCAAGAGAAATGTATCCACAGTGTTAAATCAAAGGAATAAATCTGCAGTAAATCAGGCTGAGATTTTGAACTTGGACCATCTAGCAGGTCGCCTGGACTGGTACTAAGGGTGCATTCAAATCTAAATTTAGTTTGTTCTTATAGAGTTTTAAAAATATCTATTGAAATTAAATTTAATATCATTGATAAATAAAGAAATAACATTTAAATATTTTATCTAATACTAAAAAATATCAATTTTTTCAAATAACAATAATATTGATGGTTTTATAATAATAATAATAATAATAATAATATTTAGCACCGCGTCTTACTACCCGTTCGGGTTATACGCTTTAAGTACTAATTACTCTAATGGATTGGGAATTGGGAAGGTTGAATTAGAGGAAGTGAACCCGCATTTGCGTGGAGGGAGAGTGGAAAACCATTTAGGAAAAACCACCCCCAGTTCACCCGACCGAGATTCGAACCTCGATCTCCCCGTCCTCAGCAGTCGAGCTCAACATGACAAGCGCGTTAGCCAACTACGCCACCGAGGCGGGTATGGTTTTATAGCATTGAGGGTTGCTAGGTCGGTGAATCACTTTATTTAATCAAAATCCTTCTAAAATATTAAGAATAAAGAAAAAGGTTTTTGCACTAATCTCCACCACCCAGCTATTTTGGCACCCTTTTATTATTCTGCGTCATTCAGGGGGTGTGATTTACTTAAATCATACATATTACAACGGGAACACCAACTTCAGGTCTTGCCTAAGGCCCATGAAACCCTTGTACAGGCACTGTCTCGCTCACCTCAATACAATATATTGTGACATTGACACCTAAGACAACATAATCTTCATTGTAATAGTCTGAGTAAAATGTAAAGAGAGGTTGAGATATTAAGACCCCCCAGGCCGTAGCCAGGGGGAGGGTTTTGGGGGTTCAAACCCCCCGCGAAATTTTAAGAACAAGATATATATATCTTTATTTATGGTTCAAACGATATAAAAATTAAAATACAAATACAAATTAGGCGGCTGTGTTATTATAAAAAGCACTTCAAAGAGCTTCTAGAGGTGTTAAATATTTAGAAATTTTCCTAGCGTTCGGCATTTTGGGGGTTATTTTACCATAAAAAACCTCACAGAGCTTCAAAAAGTGTTTAATATTTAGAAAATTTCCTACCCTTCGGCAGCTAGGGGGTTATTTTATCATAAAAAAACACTTCAGAGAGCTTCTAGAACCGTTTGTCATTTATGTTTTTTATCTTCCAGCAATTGGGGGATGTGCTCACCAAACCCCCCCTGAAGTTATTGGCTGGCTACGGCCTTGAAGACACCCAAAGGTTTTGCAAAGAGGACAGTCATGTAACTTGCATTTCCCTTGGTGGAAATTTATGGGCAGGTCAGGGTTCAAAAACCAATGGAGTGCCCTGATGGCTTTTTACCCATACTCTCTATAGTTTCCTCGTAGATTTAGTTTCTCCATGCCAATATGGATTATTTTGTTCTGAATATATCTCCATGTTCCTATCTGTTTGCTGACGTTGTTAGTATAACTTAGATTGGGGATTACCCAAGTTTTGGGTTGTAGGACCAATTCTCAAACTATACATAGTTGGCTATGCCCAACACACATATTTTTGGATTTAGATAACCAGCAAATATTAAAAGCCTAAAAATCAAAGCCGTGGTTTTGCAAAAGGTTTTAACATAATAGATGATTTTGCTGTTCCATGTTATAATTTAAAAATAGTTTAATTTACACTACACGCTAGTCGTGCTGAGCTTGACTGCTGAGGACGGGGAGATCGAGGTTTGAATCTCGGTCGGGTGAACTGGCGGGGTGTCCTAAATGGTTTTCCACTCTCCCTCCACGCAAATGCGGGTTCACTTCCTCTAATTCATCCTTCCCAATTCCTAATCCATTAGCGTAATTAGTACTTAAAGCGTATAACCCGAACGGATAGTAAGACGCAGTGCTAAATAATAATAATTTGCACTATATCAATAATTCATTAAGATCGAGCGGTTTTCATTCCCTCCAATTTATTTATATTTAAATATTTTTAGAAACTACTGTTTGGCATAATAAATTTAAAAACGGACAATGATTCACTCAAACGATACCATAAAAAGAGGAGTAAGACTTATTCATCAAACAAGAAATAAGTTTTATTTAAATCTTACTACCCATTCAGGCTATACACCTTTGTACTAATTACTCTGATGTGTTAGGTTACTAGGAAGGTTGAATTTAGGAGAAGTGACCCCCATTTGTGTGGAGGGAGAGTGGAAAATTATTTAGGAAAAACCACTATCAGTGCACCTGACTGGGATTTGAGCCTGGATCTCCATCATAGGTAGTCTGGTCTAATGCAAGAGTGACGCCTTCTTTACTCACACCGTGTTACAATAGTTAATTTTAAATCATCCAATTTTTTTTTTGCACCGAGTCTTACTACCGGGTCGGGTTATACACCTGTGTACTAATTACACTAATGGTTTAGGGATTAGGAAGGTTTTATTGAGAGAAAGTGTATCCACACTTGCGTGGAAGGAGAGTAGAAAACCATTTAGGGAAAACCCACCCTAAATGCACCCGACCCCCAATCTCCCTGTCTTTGGCAGTCTAGTAGAACACAAGAGTGGCGCGTTAGACCACGCAGCCACCAAAGTGGGTGAGGGCTACTATTGTTTTATTTTAAAACTACAACAAAATAAACCCTTGTAACTTTTATTTTGACATTATTTATTTCTTGATATTAAACCATTTGATTATTGGGAAACAACTATTATGTGAGGAAGCCCTCCTATGTTAAGGCCTGGCCACAATGCCATCCCGACAGTCTTCTTTCACAGTCTACTCAAAGAGTGCCAAGCAAGCCCTCCAGAATATATCTTAACACAACAAGGTTGGCACAATTGATAGAGACGGTCAAATCTTTGACAATTGAGTTTTAATTTTTTACATGTATTATATCACTGCAGTTTTTCCATTCTCTTTCCATGCAATTTGGTTGTGGTTCCTTTAAAATACCCTTCTCATCCCTATTCATTAGATTAGGGCCTAAGCTGCTTATAAAAAACAAACATATGAAGGTTTCAGACAGAAGAATTTTTTTTATTATTATGTTGAACGATTTTCATATTATCTGAGGTATAAAATTTCCAGTCAACTGCTCTAATTGAAATTTTAAAATAACTCTTTTCATTTTGTTTCCTAATATTTATAGTTTGTGCCAATAATTGTTATAAAAATGTCTCGGCCTACAGCTTACGCCTAGTTTGTATCCTAATTTTCTTATGAATAAACTTAATCTGACATCTATAAAAAGCTCGGTGGCATAGTTGGCTAACGCGCTAGTCGTGTCAAGCTCGACTGCTGAGGACGGGGAGATCGAGGTTCGAATCTCGGTCGGGTGAACTGGGGGTGGTTTTTCCTAAATGGTTTTCCATTCTCCCTCCACGCAAATGCGGGTTCACTTCCTCTAATTCAACCTTCCTAATTCCTAATCAATTAGCGTAATTAGTACTGAAAGCGTATAACCCGAACGGGTAGTAAGATGCGATGCTAAATAATAATAATAATAATATAAAAAGCTCTTTGATTTACATTCATGTAGTCATACCTCGAGTAATGTGATTTGCTTGTGTCACTTTTGAGAGAATATCTATGAAATAAGACCAATAATATTGTAAAATTATATAAATTTTGACCGCAAACATATATTTTTGCATTATTTTAAAATGTGCTCCAAACGTTAATTTGTGAAACAAAACTAATTAAACTGATTTTAATTCCATTGGTGCCAAGTGAAGAATGCAGAAAACTGCAGGTTAATTTTCTGATAAAAGCTTAATCATGTATTTAATTTCGTGGTTAATCGGCTCTTTAAACGGTACTAGAGTGAGAGCAAGAAATTTAAAATATGTATTTTTATGATAGTGAACCTTTCTAATGAATTAAAAACTATTTAATAAATAAGGATGAAGCAAAATTGCTAGACAATTTTTGATAAAAATAATTAAACTGTTTTTTGTCCAAATATTTATTAAAATGCCTTCGTTTTTTTTAATGGTTGTGTAGATAGTATATAGCATAACTCCATTAAAATATTGTAGACAAGTTTTATGCTAGAACTTACTGCATATTAATTTTTATTTGTATATAATGAAACTATCTTCGGAGAGATTTTCTCAATATTTTGTTCAAACAAAGCTTATAATAGAACACTACTGTGTTTATTAGAATGAAACCCCCCGCCTCGGTGTTGTATTTGGCTAACGTGCTAGTCGTGTTGAGCTTGACTCCTGAGGATGGGGATATCGAAGTTCGAATCTCGGTTGGGTGAACTGGGGATGTTTTTTCCTTAATGGTTTTCCACTCTCCCCACGCAAATGTGAGTTCACTTCCTCTAATTTCAACCTTCTCAATTCCTAATCTATTAGTGTAATTAGTACTTAAAGCGTATAACCCGAACTGCGCGGTGCTAAATAAATAAAGTAAAATAAAATATTGGGATGCAACTTATAACAAGTCATGACGAGTCCATTTAACTTTTCTAATTCATTAATAAAAATCGCAATCAAAGCGTAGAGACCAAAATTTGTAATATTTACATAAATAAATGGATTAAATATCAAAGTTATTATATTTGTTAGTTTCAGTTATAGCTGCATCTAGATATAATAATCTCTAAAATGAGAAATGACACCTGGACACGGGAATCGAACCCGCGACCTTTGTTTGACTTAGTATGTTAATGCTCCAACCACTGAACTATCCAAGCAAAGCCGTAGCCAGCCAATAATTTCAGGGCGGGGTTTGGTGGATCCATCCCCTAAATGCTGTAGGCTAGAAAAAAATTCCAAATGATAAACAGTTCTAGAAGTTATCTGAAATGGTTTTTTTTTATGGCAACATAACACTCTAACGGCCGAAGGCTAGAAAAAAAAATTATAAATATTAAACACCTCTAGAAACTCTCTGAAGTGCTTTATATGCTTACACAACACCCTGAATTTGTATTTGTACCCTGATTTTGATCGTTGTTGAACCATAAATAAAGCCATATATATTTTTATCACAAGATTTAGAGGTGGGGGGGGGGAGGGGGTTGAACTCCTCCCCCCTCCCCCGACTACGCCCTTATATCCAGGAATGTATAAGCTCATTCTTCACCCATATTTTAATGCAGATTCTGTGATGGGTGCGGAAATCGTCTGCTACACATGATTAATATCGCTAGCCATCAGATAACACAGCCAACGTTGAGTCGGTAATTGCCTTTATGATGCCAACTGTACAATCATAACTGCACGAGTCCACATAATATCATGATGGATTAAATATATTAAAAAAAAAAAAAAA
>CABFOV010000901.1:57879-71798 GCA_902141375.1 Timema poppense
AGTTGCTCATTAGAGTAATGGAAAAGGGCCTCAACAAAATTATTTGCCCCCGGGTCCTTAGTGAGACTCGATGGCACTGCCTATCAATTTGTTGGTTCCATTCTCTCATATGAAGGTATCCATTCAGTGACGGGGTTGATTTGACAAGATTCTCTTTCTTTTTCTCTGTCTTGTAGCGATTTATCTGTGATTTTGCTTAATACTCGCATTTCTGCGACCTACATATTTTGTTGGGTGCGTTTAGTTTCACTGCGTATCTCTGCGGCATATGCGGGAGTTGTCCTACATTATTGCTTTTGAATCTTGACACAGATATTTGTTGTCCCAACGATTCTGTTACCTCTTGGTATTTGTTAATTTATTTGTTTCCCTGTTAGCCCTGTGCTTGTTATTGTGATAATAATAGTTTATTTATAGAAGCTAAGGTTGGGCTGGCAGGTTTCAAGCGGACTGGAAATAAAAAATATGAAGGCCTTTAAGTTGAGATTGAAGGGGATGTGAGAAAATGCCAGCGTTTTTTGCAGTTTTTATGGCGAAACTTTTTTTATTATAATATAAGTAAGATATTGCTCAAGTACAAACAAACTGTTTGATTTTCTTCACATATAGAAATATTATTATTATTATTATTTAGCACCGCGTCTTACTACCCGTTCGGGTTATACGCTTTAAGTATTAATTACGCTAATGGATTGGGAATTGGGAAGGTTGAATTAGAGGAAGTGAACCCGCATTTGCGTGGAGGGAGAGTAGAAAACCATTTAGGAAAACCACCCCTAGATCACCCGACCGAGATTCAAACCTCGATCTCCCCGTCCTCGGTGGTCGAGCTCAACACGACTAGCGCGTTAGCCAACTACGCCACCGAGGCGGGTCATATAGAAATAAAGTTCCTGAATACCTCTCTTGATGAGAAGCTTTTTAAATTAAGAGAAAGAGTTGATATGAAATGTTATCATACCCTTGACAGATATCCAAGAAATTTTGAGGTCATCGTGTGAAGAAAGTTAAATTTTATGTTTGTACTGGAGCAATATTGTATTTATTTTGGCCAAAAAAATGTTTTGCCATAAAAAAAATCCAAGAAACGCTGGTATTTCTCGCATCCCCTTCCATCCCACCTTAACATGCATTCATAAATACCACTGAAGCTATGTTTCAGTGTAAACTGAAGTGGTGAGGTGAAGTATTTATACTTTAATTATTAGTAAATTTAACACCGAAATCATTTCAGCTACGTTCTAGATGATAAACTCGCTATTAAGTCCATTTAAAACATCAATTTATAATTTATACTGCCTTGAGAGATTATGTTTATTAATGGTTGGACAAAATCTGGGAGTGTATATATATATATATACTCACCGCTTTTGTATGTGTGTGTATATAAATATATATATACTCCCAGTTTTTGTATATATATATAGACTCCCAGCTTTTGTGTGTATATATATATACTCCCAGCTTTGGTATATGTATACTCCCAGCTTTGGTGTATATATATACTCCCAGCTTTGGTATATGTATACTCCCAGCTTTGGTGTATATATATATATGTATACTCCCAGCTTTGGTGTGTATATATATATGTATACTCCCAGATTTTGTGTATATTTGTAAATTATGATCCTCCATCACTAGTGTTGATTACAAAGTTAGTAAGTCAGGATTTCACGTTTGTAAATGGTTTATACAGTAAACAACACCAAGAAACAACACGGGACGGTTTTTAGTGCCACCGTATATCTTCACAAATGATGTATTCTGGGAGCACTCAGACATACTCACTGGAACTTTTGATTAAAATGTAATGAAACCAATCATTTAGGGTTGAATACTAGCTGGGATCATGAAATGGTTGTCAATGGAAAACTGTTAGAACAAGTGAATGATTGTGTATATCTGGGCAGACTGTTCTGTAAAAATGGAAGGATGGATGGTAAATTCGACAGACGCGTGAATGCATATCGGAGAGTAGTTGAATGTGTGAGGATTATTATAAACAATGAAGAAGGCCTAGTATCGAAAGAATCAAAGATGGCAGTGCGTAAAAGTGGGTTAACGACAACGTTATTTTACTGATGTGAGGTGTGGGTTTGTCGGGAGAAATACAAAGCAAGGTGAATGCTATTGGAATGGGATATCTAAGAATTGTATGTGGAAAAACTCGTATGGACAGAGTCAGTAATGAATGGGTGCTGAAGGGGTGTGATTTGAAAAGAAACCCAATGGGTCAATGTGAAGTGTTTCTTACGGTGGTTTGGGCATATTTAGAGGATGAGTATGGACCGAGTGAAAAAACAAGTAAATGAAGATAAAGTGTATAGGTCAAAAGGAAGAGGAAGGTCATGTAAGATGTGGCTAAATGTTGTAGATGAATGTGTGAAAAATAGAAACATTCAGAGTTTTAAGAATAAAATACACGTTTGACTCGGTGTATGGATGTTGTTGACGCGAAAGAAGTATTCAAGGATTGGGAAGTGTGGAGAAAGCTAGTGAGGGTGAATTATAATAATAATATAATATTTAGCACCGCGTCTTACTACCCGTACGGGTTGCACGCTTTAAGTACTAATTACTCTAATGGATTAGGAATTGGGAAGGTTGAATTAGAGGAAGTGAACCCGCATTTGCGTGGAGAGAGAGTGTAAAACCATTTAGGAAAAACCACCCCCAGTTCACCCGACCGAGATTCGAACCTCGATCTCCCCATCCTCAGCAGTCGAGCAGCTCAACACGACAAGCGCGTTAGCCAACTACGCCACCGAGGCGGGTGTGAGGGTGAATTAAGTACGAAGTAATTTTTGTTTCTAGCTATATTCACAGTTTCTTACCTATCCTGTAAGGGAATGGCGTGATTAGGTATGTGTGTATATACTTTATTTCAGTTTAAAGTAGTTGCGTAGGCACAATCCAGCCCTGATGATGACCCAGTATAGTTCAACACTTATAAGCACCCAGTATCTCGTGTAGTACTCAAATAATCTTAAATTTTATTTCATACCAATCCAATAAAAAAATCATTTAAATGGCCATTAAAAACAAAAAAAAAATTAAACCTTTTTTATTCGCTTGAATCAATCAATTTCCTGGCGGCATTAAAGGGGAAAGCTGGAAGAACCCAAAGAAAAGCGCAAGACATACGTCCCTCTTGACAGAAAATGAAAAACATCAACTTAATTAGGGTGGGGGAATATTTGCCGTAGCCCGTTTGTATTAAAACAATCAACATATTAATCTTGAATCTCACAGAAAGGGAGTTTAGATAACGTTTGGAATATGAAATACCCACCAACCTTATTTCTACTAGGTCTAAAATCCCCATTAGATTAAGTTTACTATGTGATCTATAATATATTATATGTATAATCCTCAACAGATTAAGTTTCTTAACCCCCGCCAACGAGCTCACTATATGTTCTACAATTCCCTCCATGTTAAGCTCCCTGTATGGCTTGGAAATCCTATCGGATTAAATTGTCTACGTGATCTAGTATCCTTACAATATTAATCTCACTATATTCTGTAAAATCTCAAAAAAATTAAGCTCCCTGTGTTGTCTAAAATCTGTAAAAAGATCCTAATCATAAAAATCTTGTAAGTTTTTCTACATACAGTGTAATCTCTCTTAACGGACACCTCTGAATAGCGAAATCTTCTTTATAGCGGACAGTTTATATGTTACAGGCAAAATAACATGGAATCTTACGGCAAAACAACTTCCCAATAACGTACTTTCTTAATAACGGAAATGGACATTGCTAGAGACGCATATTTATGCTTTACAATCTCTAGAAAACTGATAAAAATTGAAATAGCCAGTTAAAATATTTAACTGTAGGAATGTTAGGAATATCATTGTCTCAATTGAAGTGTGAGCAGTGTCGCCTTCCTCCTATAGTGGAAGTTTATAAAATAGCCTACAGAGAAATGACATAGTTTCCTATGTTTATCTTTGAAAGACAAAATAGAAGTTATAGAAGTTGTGAAAGAGAGTGAGAAAGGAAAGTTTAGTGTACGTGATTTGGCCACTAAATTTGATTTGGGCGAAACCCAAAACAATCACATTATAAAGAATAAAAACGAAATTTTTAAAACCAATTAAATAAAAGAGCATTTCCGAAAAAGCAAGGATAAAAGGTTTATAATGTAACATTTGAATGGTTCTTCCGCGCTAGAGCCGATAACATTTCTTTGTCTGAGACATTAATTCGTGAAAAGGCATAGGAAATTGCTAAATAGTTGTGTTTAAGTGACTTTAAGGCTTATTCTGTTTGGCTGGAAAAGTTTCGAAATCGACATGATTAAATCATTAAACTTATTTCCTTTACTTTTTGTCATATAGGTCGTATACAGTATACTACTTACACTATTGTTTTATTAGTCATCCTGAATACAATACTGCACATTGCGGTAATTATTTATATCATTTTAGTTAATATCCACAGTGTTTAGACCCATAAGGGTTAAACTGTGTTCAAGCGGTATGATTTTTAAACATTTTAAAATTAGTTTTCCAAATAACGAACACTGTTTAATAGCGGACTTTTTTCGCTCCCGGAAGGTGTTCGCTATTAACTCACTTGCTTACTCTATACTCACTTCATTGGTACACTTACTATAGTACACTACTTATCCCTATCTTGAGCTGGTTCTATACATTCCACTTCATTACACCCTATATCCATCTTGAGCTAGTTCTATCCAGTCCACCTCATTACACCCTATATCCATCTTGAGCTAGTTATATCCAGTATACCTCATTACAACCTATCCCTATCTTGAGCTGGTTCTATACATTCCACTTCATTACACCTTATATCCATCTTGAGCTAGTTCTATCCAGTCCACCTCATTACACCCTATATCCATCTTGAGCTAGTTCTATCCAGTCCACCTCATTACACCCTATATCCATCTTGAGCTAGTTCTATCCAGTCCACCTCATTACACCCTATATCCATCTTGAGCTAGTTCTATCCAGTCCACCTCATTACACCCTATATCCATCTTGAGCTAGTTCTATACAGTCTACCTCATTACACCCTATCCCTATCTCGAGTTAGTTCTATTCAGTCCATCTCATTACACTCTATCTCTTTTAGGTTCATTATAATATTATCCTTCAATCTACTTCCAGGTCTTACAAATGGTATATTCCCATTGAGATTACCAGCCAATACCCTGAAAATGGTTCTAAATTCTTTTATTCTCACTGCATATCCTGCTCACCATAATATGCAAGATTTAACTATCCTAAAAATGCCGTGTGATAAGTACAGGGTATGTAACTTACCATTACGTAGCCTCCTTACTTCCCTAGTATCTTTATCCCTTTTTGGACCAAACATTTTCCTACTCACTTTGTTTTCGAACACTCTAAATTTGTTTTCGTCATGTAAAGTAAGCGAACATGTTTCACAACCATAGATAACAACCAGTAAAATTATTGTTTTATATATTCTGAGTTTTAAATTCCTTCACAGCAGGCGAGATGTCAACAACTTTCTGATCGAGAATACATTATTATTATTAGATGTGTTATATATTACGAAAAGTCCATTAATTTTGTCAGTGAACTTAGACCGCCGATACGCCCTGTGCTCTACTTGCTCCTTTAGCTCCCGGAATTTTCTTCTTTCCTTCAAGTCATCTAATACTTGGATCCTCCTTCTTAATAATCTCTTATTTCCCTCAACCTTTCCTTCTATGACGTCGTTCAAAAGAAAATTCTTCCTAAAGCTGTGTCCGATCAATTTTGCATTGTAGCGGAGAATCACATCCAAAATATATCTCTTCTCACCCACTCTTATAGGACTTCTTCATTTGTCACCCTGTTCGTCTACCTGATCTTCTCAGGTCTTCTCCAGCACCAAATTTCAAAGCTCTTTAAGTGTTTTTTTACCATCTTCCCAAGAGTCCAAGTTTCTGCTCCATACAACGCGATGCTCCAAATTTAGTACTTCATCAGTTTATTCATAGGTTCCAAACTCAACTTGCTGGTTAGCAGTAATTTCTGCTTGTTGAAAGTTTATTTGGCCATGGCGATCCTCGACTTAATTTCTTTGGTGCAGTAAGCATCCTTTGTCAGCAGACTTCCCAGGTACTTGAAATGCTCTATTTTTCCAAATTTTTGTTTTCCATTTTTATTTGCAGTGGCTCATTTTTTTAAAATTTTTTAAAATTTCTAAATACCATATCTTCTACCTATCTCCACCATCTCCACCAGTTGTTCCATCCTTTCCTGAAACTCTTCTTTATTTTCAGCCAGGAGTGCTGGATCACCTGCGTATTTTATTGGGTTGATGGCACGTCCTCCTCTTCTGAAAGTGATGTTTCACTCCAAAGTTTTTCTTACCAGACACTCTCCATGCAAGTTGAACAGACCTTGTGACAAGCAGCAGCCTTGTCTCAATCTTCTTCCTATAACTTCACTGTTGGTATTTCCATCATTCAACCTCACCTTAGCTCACTGTCACAATTACAGGTTTTCAATCAGCCTTCTTTTCCTCCAGTTGATGAGGATCTTCTTGAGTATTCACATCAGTTTCTTCCACTTCACACTATCGAACACCTTTTGCCAGTCGTCTAAATCAATGTAGACCTCTTCCTTGACTTCCAGCACCCTCTATGGAATTATTCTCAGCTTCTATATGACATTTCGGATTCCTTTTCTCAACCAAATTTATCTTCATCCATCACACTTTCTATTTTCTGTTCCAGTCGCCTGTTGAGCATTCTTGCCACATATACATACCGTCTATATATTATATATACACTCCAAAAATGAGTGGATTTGTGCTCTACAGTGTAGTACAGTCAGGTTGAAAAACAAAAAGTTCCCATCTCTATGTTCCTGTTTTCAGATTTCTTTAAAGTGCGCTACGTGTTCTGGTGCCTGGGGATGTTGGGGATGGCAATTCTCTACGCCCTCCGAGGCAACCTCTCCATTGCTATAGTAGCCATGGTGAATCATACAGCGATCTCCCAATACAATCTATCCGCAAAATTCACAAGCTCAGCTAGAGAAGAACCATGTGATTGGGTGGACGAGGAAATGCAAGATGCTGAGGTTAGCTTGAAAGTTAAATAATAATCAAGAGTTTTAGAAAAAATTATAACTTTTATTAAAGGAGATTGTAAGTAAGGTAGTTGTAGATAAGAGTAAATTTCTAAAAGCTAGCTGTTGCGAAATACATTCTAAAATATTTTGCTTCGCATTATGCAGACAAATTTAGTTATTATAAATACTGACCTCTGGACCAGATTTTAGTGCTTGCCCTAGGCACGTTTATTATAAAATTTACCATAAAAGGTGTAAACATGTATTCTATTTTAATACATCGGTGGTATTGGGATAAAGTGCTCGCCTCAAGGCCCGATGTTGGTGGGTTCAAACCCAGCCGAGGTCGACAGATTTTTCTTGAGCGATAAAAATCCGTATCATAACTTTCTTCCGAACGGATGTAACGCCGTCAGTCCCGTGTCGATGTGGCATGTAAATTAAAATTACCCAAATTAAAATTACTCAAATTAAAATTACTCAAATTAATATTTTATAAATGATAAACCACCTAAATTGATGGAATGATTATTACTTCAGTAGTTTTACTTTCTAGAACAGCTTTTAAATAGTGTATGTATATTGAAGCGTTTATTTATTGGCTCAAAACTGTTTTGTATGTAGGTTTTTACATATAGTGATAGCAAATAGTGATTGTTTATGTAAATTATTTTGTTAGAATTTGTGCATTTTAAATAATTACTAATAAGCCACATCCTCATATTTTGTTTCTTATAACTTAGCGTGTTGACTGAGCTCGACCTAACCTAATATGTCTTATAAGCGAAAACACGAATCTAGTATGTGTGTCAAAAGGAAAAAGAAAAGGCTATGAGTAAAATGAAAAGGCAATTTGCTGAAACATTATTGATTTTCCACAGAAGTTATACAATTTGTAAATCAGAAGATTTCAGTGATGGCATTCATAGACTTAACTCTACCGACAAAGTAACAACATCTATGGAAAGCTGCAGTTAATTGTATCGTCATTTTACAATCATTTTACAGATTCATTGTAAATTACAATGATATTCGTGCAACACTGGTTGATATATCAAACATTTGTATTTATTTATGCGTACGTTATAAATTTCTTTTAACAACTTGTCGACGTGAAAATATTGTTTAATAGCCATTTTTTACCGGTCACTTATTCTTATAGCTGCGGCCACAATATAGACTAAAAGAGGGTGGACGAACTTAAGGAAATGATTACAACAAAAAGTAAAAACATTTGCAAGTTAAAGAAATATTTGAATTATTTATTCAATGTAATAAACAGAAGTATAACAACAAATTAAATGGATTTACAAGTCAAACTGAAGTGTGTTGGAAAACAAATAAATCATGGCTGAGTCTGCGCTTGCGCAGTATGTTTCAGAGTATATTTCTAACGCTCAAGATATATTATTATTTTGTTTGAACTAGTTTGGAAGATACCAAAAATATAATCAAAATGGTTAATTTTATAAGAAAATAATTTAAAAAACCCTTCTTAAATGATTTACAAAGCATCTGATTCACCACAGGGAATTCAGACAAACAAATTTAGGATACAATTTCGAATTTAAATATCAAATCAGATATTTATTAAAAATTTAAATTACCAAGCCTTACGATGATTATAAAGAGCTTAGATTCACCACTGTGAATACAGACAAAACAAATTTAAATTTCGAATCAGATATTTTTTATTAGCACAAAGGTTTGACTCTCTGACTAAAACTTAAACTTTAGCTAAACTATTACCCTCGTCACTATTAAAGTAATATACATAATTCCTACATTTTAAATATTTAATATTAAAATAGAAAACAAAGCATTGTTACGTTAGAATACTTGTAATCTCTCACTAAATGAATCAGTTAATTTTAAAGTCTAAACCTTACTAACCAACAAAAATAAATTGCTTTAATATCTGTTATGAAGAAGATACGTCTACACAAATAACCTATAAAGGAAACATTATCAGATTTAAAGAATTTAAACAATTACTGGTTACCACAAGAGCAATAAAAATTACTATTTAAACTACAACATTTCAAGCCAGAAAAGGAATTTAAAAAAATGTGGCTACCCGAATATATCAAGAAATTAGAAATATACTAGCGTTAAAGTGGCAACAGGAAACATTAAGTGTTCGATAACCGAATTTACTTTCAAACATAAAACCTTTAGCAAAAATTACAGATGCCTTCACTGACAGATTTCAACTACATAATAAACCTAAGTGTTCAATATAATCAAACCCATAGTTTGTATTATAAAGTTTATATAATCAGTAATATATATATATATATATAGAGAGAGAGAGAGAGCCATCCTGGCTAGATAATGTTCTAGTCCTGAATAGGACTTCCCGTGGAAGTGTCGGATATAATAGTCTTTGATGTTAGCTGAACACTATCTATATATAGGTCTAGTTGATGGATTGGTAGGTGGGAGATTTACTTACTAATAAATTGATTATCGGTAATATAAAATCACACGCCAAGCAGCTGGTGGATAAGCTACGTCTATTTAGTCACGTCCACCAGTTTCTTGGTGTGTTGTAGATCCATTTAACTTGTTCCCAAGATTTGAACACCAGACACATTCTGAGAGGCTGCGGACTCTAGCTAAGTTCATTCGGTCACGTAGACCAGTTCAAAAATACGAGTGGTCTTCCTGTATCTCAGCCGGGCTAATCAGAGCATTTCTGGATCCCTCTATTGGAACGTCTTGTTGCTCCATTATCCAGAGCTTGTTTAGAAATCGTCTTCATTCTAGCAATTGGTGTTAACAGGCTGGTTATGGAAGTCACGCTAGTCCGGAAGATACAATGAGAGAGTAGAGCACCCATATAAGACATAGTAAGATTTAATTATTTAATAATGCTGGATGTCTATGGGTATACGTTTATTTGGGGTGGTAGTATACCTGTTAGTCTTGATATTGCAGGATGTCTATATGTATAGGCTTATTTGGGGCGGGTAGTAGCATTGTGATATTAGCAGCACAAGCTATTGTTACAATTTGAAATAAAATTATTTGTTGAAATATGCCATATTTAATTAGATAGTTAAAAATATGTTCATAATATAATAAAGTTTCTTCGTCTTTCGAAATGTTTCGAAGACGTGAAAGTTGCTGTGGATATCGTGGTGCAAGAGATTTTAGCTTAAACATTTCAAAGTTCAAACACACGCCTAAAATATTTTATCTAAAAACCTGATCTAGTATGTATAGATATGAATGTTTTCGTGAAATATCGAATTAATTTAGATTCATTGAAAAATGATACTTAGACACAGGATTCAAACTCAGGACATTTGGCTTAGCGCACCAATGCTTTGCCGCTGAGCTATCAAGGTTTAGGCCCATGCTCAGGGTTATTATTCACTCATAGTTTAAGGCAGAGTCTGTAATGGACGTGTGTAAATCGTCAGCTACATAATATGAACGAATCACGAGCCATCAGATACCTCTGCCTTCTGCGAACCGGGAGGGCTGTTATGTTGCCGTTATCATTTAATAGCATTATTTTAATTTACATAGTAATTGGCGTGCTAAACCAAAGGTATTGGGCTCTGTTCCCGGGTCCACGTGTCATTTTTCAACTAATTTAAATTAAATGAGTTGTGCTCTCCTCCATTCGGACAGTGCGGTAATTACAATGATTTGCAACCTTTGTTGATATTCTCTGAAATAGCAAAGCCCACACCCCCGTGTCAAGTTCGAGTTACATCCATTTGGTCGTCTTTCGTTTTTTTCACCGGTGTTTTAAGAGGGTAAATAATACAAAAGTGACTAGCGTATTTTGGTCTTTTTTTCAGGACGGCGAGATGAATTGGGACTCGACATACCAAGCCTTCATTTTGTCCGGGTTCTTCTACGGGTACTTAGTGGGTCAGATCCCGGGTGGGATACTTACAGAGAGGTTCCACGGCAAGTTGGTGTTCGGTCTTGGGCTTCTAGTCACGGCGATACTCACCATCGTCAGTCCGTTCACCTTGTGGGTGAGCGGGGAGCTCTTCTTTGTCACAAGGCTGCTGGAAGGACTCGCGGAGGTGAGGCTGGTATTATCAACAGGATGGGTATGCTGTCAAAGACGTCAGTCTAGTCTGGTCTGGTTGACCGGTGAATGGGGAGGTCGAGGTTTGAATCCCAGTCGAATGTACTGAGGTGGATTTTTTTTTATTTCCCTCTAGATAGCTTCTAATTTTACTTCTTAGCCAATTCAAATTTCTTTTAACTACCATCTTTCTTATCTCACCATTAGTGTAAATATCCACATTGGTGGGCACGTAGACTAAGACGTCAATCTTGTCTGCAATAGTTTTTCAGTGACGGGTCAGGTTTACTGAAATAGTATTTTATAAATGTGTTTCCACTATCCCTCTAAGCATATGCAGGTACATTTCCTCTTCCTTATACCAATCTCACTGGATTAATTAAAACGAGTAGTAGGCCCTAATGTACGATGGAGGAAAAGAATTAATTGTAAGTGAATATAATCTCAATTATACAATTTTTCTAGTTCTAATCCGTTATTTTCTAAACATATCGATTTTGTTTTAGTAAAATTCTAGCTTTAAAATTATTCCACATCATATTTACTATTTCGAATAGATGATTTTTTGTATCCATCTCATTTTCCACCGATTATACAATTGTTCATGTTTTTGTTAAAACATTTAAGGTAGGAGTGTAGGTAAGGCCAGTTAAGGGCAGTGTTTATAAATTTCTTATATCAAAACTTTTTTTTGTTAATATAAATCAAATAATACTCCAGTACAAACATAGAGTTTAATTTTATTCACATGGCGATACCAACATTTATTGAATATCGGTCAAGGGTGTCCTGAAATTTAATGACAACTTTTTATCTCTATTTAAAAGGTTTCTCATCTAACGGCTCTTTACTCATAACAGATATTCAACAAATGTTGGTATCACCAGGTATAAAAAATTAAACTTTGTGTTTATACTCGAGCAATATTTTATTTAAGTCGACCAAGAAAAAAAAATTGGCTACAAAAATTTCAAAGTTTCTGACCTTGACTCTCACCTCTCTTTCATTTGATTTGGGTTTTCCCTATTGTAGTTCGCGTGCAATAAAAATTATAATACAGGATGATACCGTCATTAGCAGGTGTAGCACTCATTACATAATATCGTGCATAAAAAACACCGACGGAAGTTTATTACTGAAAGGTCATTAGAAGTCGTTTGCTGTCATTTTTTAATGAACCTACGGTTCCTCACCCGGGAGGACAGCAAGGCCGTAAGCCAGCCAATAATTTTGGAAGAGGGGGGGGCAGTGGGCCCATCCCCAATTACCGGAGGCTTGAAAAAATTATAAATATGAAACACCTTTAAAGTGTTTTTTATGGCAACATAACCCCCTATCTGCCGAAGGCCAGGAAAAATCTATATATTTAGACAACTCTTGAAGCTATCTAAAATGATTTTAATGGCAACATAACACCAAAATTTCTGAAGGCCATGGAATATTCTAAATATGATATATATTTTGTTCATTAAATTTCAGGGCAGGGGGGAGAGGTAAAACCCCAAAACATCCCCTGACCACGGCGTTGGAGGACAGGGTTCAACGAATGAATAAATGCATTACAGATATGTTCCAACATTGTGATTTTTTTAAATCCTCTTTTCAAACGAATTATGGTCTTGTAATGAAAACCCTTACTTGGATCATATGATCACATTATTTGATGTACTGACACTATAACATGTGAGGAAACATAACAAATTTAGCAACGTCATAAAAGTTGAATCAAAGTATGACCCGCTTTGATGGGCACGCGGACTAAATCTCAGGTTCATCTAGTCTGGTTTTATGATAGTGGTAAGGTCCAAAATGTTTTTACACTCCCCCTAAATGCAAATTTGGGTAAATTTACCCTAGCGTTGGGGTTATTAACTCGCTGTCCACAACCCTAAGGGTATCCATGGACGTATAGGACTAACAACCATCATACATATATTTTTACATCCATTACTGTTTCCAATCTTTGGCCTTGCTCAGTTTAGTTTTTATTCAAGCCATACATTTTACAGTACCGACTGGATAGTTCTGTCTTAGCTTTATTTGCCTTAAAATCTAACTAAAGGCTAGGACAGGCACAAAATCCATCCCCCGGCCGTTAATACATCACCTGTAAAAGAGTATACCAACATTTCACCAATGATACATTTTTTCGATCATTCCGGGAATCAAACCAGGGACCCTTAGCTCAGTGACAGACACGCTACCAACTGAGCTAAAGTTTCGGATAACCATCATACTAATATGACTTCTAAAAATAAAATTTAATTGGCACCTTAATATCTTAAATGTATTGTCTTATTATTTAATTTGTTGATAAAGAAGCGCACTTATCACAACTTTAAAAAAAACGTATTTAAATTTAATTTTAGTTTCCTAAGTATTTTATTTTATGACTTTAAAAACATTGTTCTAACATAAGGCCCATAAGTTTCCTCAGACTACCAAAGGGGCTCATGGTACAAAATAAGGCTAATAACCTGTACTCTAATATTTATATAGACACATGCATTCGTCTGCAAACTACGAAAAATTATTATTATTATTATTATTAGCACCGCGTCTTACTACCCGTTCGGGTTATACGCACTTACGCTAATGTGCAATGGTAAGGTGATTGTGAGATGAAATGGAGGACCTACTGTTTAACGTGGAATCCGAATCACGGTGGAGGCCTGGCATTCCTCACATTCACAAGATGTCTTGTCAGAGGTGAAGGAAGGGTTTGGTAATCAGATAAATCTTTGCCGGGACCAAGGATTGAACCCCGGCCGCCAGCATAGAAGTCTGACACTTTACCCCTAG